>JAHTLZ010000108.1:3997710-4071392 GCA_023846285.1 Phrynocephalus versicolor
TATATTACACATGTAGAAATGTCTTTTAGTCAAGTAACTGTATAGTGATTTCTAATGCCACAAAACACTTCTGTTGATGAAATAGGTAGTAGACATGGGAAAGTCTGCAACCCACAGGCCAAAAATGGTCTTTTGATGGCCTTAGCTATGACTAACAGTATTATTTTGTGTATTTCTTCAACATTTCAATTCTGCATCCTGTTTGCCTCTGCCCTACCAATGCCTTAGCACCACCTCCAATCACTGATGGTAAAGTTACAAATTTTCTTTACCCATCCCATCTTCAGCAACAACTGGCAGTTCTGTCTGGTTCACTGCTTGCCATTAACTGTTGACACCACCTCCCCTACTGCTGAATCCATATCACATGCTTGCTTCAGGCTTAGTAAATGTTTATAAAGACATGACCAGCCTTGTATTTGCTGAGGAGTGCACAATGGCAATCTTCTTTGGAACCTAAGACCCTAGTTATGTGGTCTCTACTCTACCTTTTTTGTAAGATTTTTTTTTACTTTGTACAGTATGACACAAATATATGTTGTGTTAAGTTTAATGGTGTATCAGAAAAGGAATTATGGGTGCATGTTTCCCCCAAATTCAGCACGACAGGTGTAACTTTATTGAAATGCTTTGTTCCTCTAGCTGTTTCCTTAAATTGTTAACTAAACTTGGTAGTGTCCCAGCTATAATTCTGAATACTGAAAATATTTTTTACACTGCTGAAAAATATTAAGTATCTCATAGGAAACAGTGAGTGGTATCTAAGGTCTCCTCATTACCATTAAAAGGTAGATTAAGTACAGTCCCTATGATGGAGAGAATACAGGTGAAACTCAAAAGATTAGAATATCGTGCCAATGTTCATTTATTTAATTACTTGCAAATTGAGATACGTCAAGCTTTACTTTGGTATAATTGTGATTATTCTGGCGTACAGTTTATGAAAACCCCAAATTCACAATCTCAGAAAATTAGAATAATGGGAAAAAGGTTCCATATTCACAGTAGTACATCAAGAGCCACCACACAGAGACGGATCCTGGACATTGGCTTCAAATGTCGTATTCCTCTTGTCAAGCCGCATGTGAACAACAACATCAGAAGCATCTTACCTGGTCTGTTGTTCAGTGATGTAAAGTCCTCTTTTCTGATGAGAGCAACTTTTGCATCTCATTTGGGAACCAAGGATCCAGAGTCTGGAAGGAGAATGGAGAGGCACACAATGCACAATGCTTGAAGTCCAGTATGAAGTTTCCACAGTCTCTGTTGATTTGGGGGAGCCATGTCATCTGCTGGTGTTGCTTCACTGTGCTTCATTAAGTCCAGGGTCAGCGCAGCCGTTTACCAGGAGATTTTGGAGCACTTCATGTTTCCTTCCATAAATGAGCTTTATGGGGATGCTTAGAACATATGCATACTTAGACTTTTCAGAGGTCTGATATTGTTCTATTTCCAATCCTTGTGTTATTGATGTCGTGTAATATTCTAATTTTCTGAGATTGTGAATTTGGGGCTTTCATAAGCTGTATACCATAATCATCACAATTATACCAAAGTAAGGATTGGCGTATTTCGCTTAGTATGTAATGAGTCTATCTCATATATTATTTTCACCTTTTGAGTTGACTTACTGAAATAAATGAACATTTGCATGATATTCTGATCTTTTGAATTTCACCTGTATAGCTTTCCTTTTGTTCTTTCAGATATTAATTGCTTCTTTCCTGTGAAATATACAGCAAGCACAGTAAGGAAGAGGGCTGTTAATGAAAAGAATTATATGAATTTTAAATTAAAGGATTTGAAAGAAAGCTTAAAATGTTCAATTTCTTCTTTCATGCATCCAAAATCTTTTAAGTGCAGGGTTACCCCCCTTTACTCTTTGAGATGCAGGGAAGTTGAAAAACTGAATAATCTGTGCTAGTTCTGTCTTTTAGGATACAGAATGAAGATATGAACTTGACTTTTGTTTTAGATTCCTAGTGCAGTGAATTACTTAACCATTAGCTCTTGTTCACCATCTGCTGGCAGTAAGGAAGGACTATGTAGAGTGATCAGTTTATTTGAAAAGTTCCTTGAGGGGAGCATTTCCTAATAAAAGCTGGAAACCTGGCTTTCTCAAATTACCCTGAACACTGCTATTGAGCAAACTTTTGAAGACTTTCTCGTGTTCTCCAAAATCACAGTTGTGTGATGCCATTTGTAAACAAGACTAGATCTATTTGACTAGACTTGCCAGACTTTCAAACGTTATCATTTAAAGTTCTACATAAATTATTATTTTGTTTAATCGTTTCATTGAATGATTAGATAGGTATAACTATAAAAAAGATAAAGGTTCCCCTATGCACTTGCATGCTAGTCATGTCCATCTCTAGGGGTGGTGCTTATATCTGTTTCCAAGTCCAAGAGCCAGTGTTGTGCAAGTCTGTGGCCATTTAACTGGCATGGCTGAACTGATTTCTACGCACAGTTGTCAGTTGCCAATCAGATCCGTTTAATATATGTAGGCCAAATATATATAGGTCAAAGGGGCAACTCATCTCCAGCCAAATCTAAACTGCCACATTTTTAGTTGTGCATTTTGGCAGATGTCAGCAGTGTGTAACAGATTGTGTCAGCCACAGCAGTGCTTCCTCTGTCTGAAGACCGCTTCCCTAAATATACCTTTCAAACTTTTGTTGCAGTACTATATGCGGCAAGTCTGCATAGTGTGTCTGTGCCATACTAGTGCTGCTGAAGACTAAATTCAGAACATTTTTCAGAATTGTTAGCTACAGACTTGTGTAGGCAGATATCTGGTTTACTAAAATGATTACTGGGCTGGGGCAGCTCCCTTATGAGGAAAGGCTAAAACATTTGGGGCTCTTTAGTCTGGAAAAAAGGCGCCTGGGGGGGATATGATTGAGACATACAAAATAATGCAGGGCATGAGTAAAGTGGCTAGAGGGAAGCTCTTCTCCCTCTCACAAAATACCAGAACTAGGGGACATACACTCAAATTGAGGGCTGGGAGAGTAAGAACAGACAAAAGAAAATAGTTTTTCACCCAGCGCGTTGTTAGTCTGTGGAACTCCCTGCCACAGGATGTGGTGATGGCATCTGGCCTGGATGCCCTCAAAAGGAGATTGGACAGATTCCTGGAGGAAAAGTCCATCACAGGTTACAAATCATGATGGAGATGTGGAGTCTCCAGGCTTTAAACCGGGTTACTTCAAGGGCCAGATGCAGGGGAGTGGTATCAGGAGACAGAGATCTAGTCTTGTGCGCTCCCAGAGGCATCTGGCGGGGCCACTGTGAGATACAGGAAGCTGGACTAGATGGGCCTTTGGCCTGATCCATCATGGCTCTTCTTATGTTTTTTTATGTTCTTATGACCTATCTGTTTATATATTTGGTTAAGTCTTCGTATGCCCTAGATACCATAAGTATTAGAACTGCAAAAATTCTGTAACGTACAAGATGAGCTTGTGGTTTGTAAGCCTAGTCGGGCCTGTGAAGTGTCAGAACTCACCAAATTCATGAAAGGAAAGTGGTTTCCTCTTCCAAAAGGTAACTATGGGACAGAGTTAACCATAGGGATTGCTTTGGTCTAGGACAGGAATTTTAGCTCTCAAAACTCTGATAGGGGATAGCAGGGATTATTATTCTCTTGTCAGGCATAAGTTCTGGGAGTTGATCGAGCTCTTGAAAATGCCAAACACAATAGATTGCTGCTACTTTTCTACATGATGAAAAAGGAAAGGGTGTGTGCTTAATACTTTTCAGTTGGAGCTTATAGGAGCTCCTTGGGATATTGGATAGAAGCAAATCGTTCCCCTCCACCCTGACATTTTTCTTACTGTGAGAAAATAACAAGAGAGTCAATTGAAATTGTTTCATAGAATTGGGAAGTTGGAAGGGGTCTATAAGGCCACCAAGTCCAAGCCTTCCGTTCCATGCAGGAATAAAAATCAAAGGATCTCTGCCAGGTGGTTGTCCATCCCAGGTAGCTGGCTCATGGTTGACTCAGCCTTCGATCCTTCCAAGGTCGGTAAAATGAATACCCAGCTTGCTGAGTGGCAATGTGTAGCTTGTATACTGTAATTAAAAACTGTAAACTGCCCAAAGACGACTTGAAGTGGTTTGGGGCGGTATATAAGCAGAAGCAGAAATTTCTCTTGAATGCCTCCAGTGTTGGAGCACTCACCACCTCTGGAGATAATTGGTTCCATTGCCACATTGCTCTAATTTAACTGTCCATGCATGGGTAAAGAGAAGTCTAGGATAGTGAATGCTCAGTCCTGACCATCAAGTGGAAATATTTTGGTTAGCTATCTGGTGACATCAGGGGAACCCAATGTCATGCATTTATACTTTTCTGTATATGTATCATGGTTTTTCCTCCCTGTGTTATGTCATACAAACAGCATTCCTGATAATAAGGAGGTTGTCATCCTTAAGATAGCATTTAATGTATCACAAGAGTCTGAAGCCAGTAAATAAAGTGTCCTATACTTTCCCTTTTGTTTGGATTGCTTTGCAGATTGTCTTGTTTATCATGTTATCACAGAAAGTAATCAATTTTACTTAGAATTTACTTTATTTTATTGCAAAAATCTGTGTACATACCACAGTATCTTGAATTTGCAGTTTATTTTATCATTCTGATATGTTCCATTTTCTTAATTTAACTGAAAACATTTCATTTATGAAATAATCTTATTAGTAGTTCTAAAACACAGAATCTTGGTAAAATGCATTAGGTGTTAATGTCTGAAAAGTGAAACCTGATTATCCACTGAGGAATGCTGCAAACCGATCATCTTATGAAGACAGAAGTGTCCAGACGCCAGATTCAAAAAAGAACCAAAATTTAAATTTTGCCTAATGTTAATACTAGTAAACCCTAATGAAGTTAAAGCCATGTTTTTGAACTTCTGCTTCTGAAAAGAGCTGTTTTGGTGTATTTTTGAAAAAATATTTTTCAGTGATCTAGTAACATTAATTATACTTTGTTTGGTGAGAGCAAGAACTGATTTAATAAAATTAAAAAACATAATGTTCTGTACTTTCTGATTTAATACAACACTGGAAATCATATGTGTCTTTTGTGTTTTAGGTAGGAACTGTGGTGGAAGTCAGGAATCCAGATGGAACTTATCAGGAAGCTGTCATCAACAAGTTAACAGATGCTAGTTGGTACACTGTAGGTAAGGAAAGCAAACAGCATTTTTCTTCAGTCAAAAAATTATAGATCGGGGGAGGGGGGGAACTGTGCCATGCTAACTAGTGAAATTTACGCCTGTATTTATTTTTAGTGAAAAACTTTTTTCTTGTTCCAAGATACAACTTTAATTGGATTTTATGTATGGATTTGGAACAGCATTCTTGGATGTGAGCTGTTGCATTACAGGAAGAAACAATAGGCATGGAGATGGGAATTGGCACATAATGTTTTTGTTTAAAACTGCCAAGAGTGGCTTCTGTCAGATGGGCGGTATACAAATTAAATTAAACTAATTAATAAATTAATAATAATAATAATAATAATAATAATAATAATAATAATAATAATAATAATAATAATAATAATAATAATAATAATAATAATAATAATAATAATAATAATAATAATAATAATAATAATAAAGCAGATAATGTGGTAGGAGATAATGGGAGTCGTAGAGCTAGAGGAGTACTCCATCCCTTGTTCCCAAATTGAGCAGAAATGTTTGTCATTATGTATCAGCTGAAATGGTTAGCTTAAGTTTTAATTCTAGAACACAGTGAATATTCTGTAGATCTAAAATGAGTAACAGAGTTCTGTTAAGGTTTGAAGCTTCATATGTGGTATTTGAAACTCAAAATTTGGTATACAACGAGTTTGGCTTCCCTAAATTGGCCTTTTTGTTCTGCTGAATGTTGTTAGCCTGCTGCTCTCTGTGGTAATGTCGGCATCTTGTCTATAAGTATGAAATATGTGTCTTTAGCGAGCAAGAAATAAACCTCTTTCCTAGTTTCTGTATTCAAGAGTATTGCTAAGCTGTGCAGCCTTATCCAAAACACAGTGGGTTCCAGCATCCTGGAAGTACGGATCACTTACCCACTCTACCTATATTTTGTTCAGAGTTATCTTCAGTTTTATTAACCAGTTTTGTGGAGAGCCCAGGCAATAGGAATCCCATTCAAAATGAAGACATGTACTATCTTTTGTTGATTCTTTTCCTTGCACATCTTCTCTTTTGTTTGCATTAATTTTCTGTATTTGGTCCCTTTTCATTTCAGTCTAGTAGTTTGAAACATTAGAACAGAATACAGTATTGCAAAATAGCACAGATTAGAAGAGAGGATCAAGCTCAGCTCTTCTGCTCTCCTGCCCTTCTTTTTCAGCTGAAATCCCTAGTTTTGTTTGATTAGCACAGGCAGGTGCAAACGTTGGCCCTCCAGATGTTTTGGGCCACAACTCCCACAGTCCTTTGCCATTGGAAATACAGGCTTGGAATTCTGGGAGCTGTGGTCCAATACATCAGGAGGACCGAAGTTTGGACATGCCTGGATTAGCACATGCGGCAAAAAAAAATCTCCTATAGAGTGTATGTTTGGCTTCTTTCTTTTCTGTGTCTTTTGAATTTGAGCTACTAGTCACAAACCTGAACAGACTTTTTAGAAATTACTTCCCTCGGTCATAAGAACAGGGAGATCCTGTCACTGCAATTAATTTGCAGACTGGATTTGTACTAAAGTTCTGTTGCATGTATACCACAATAATTTATTCATCAGTTATAGTGTGTTCTCTGTTGGTGGCCAACCAGCCTCAGTGTTGTGCTGAGAGGTGGCTTCCAACTTTCTTTCAACTCCTCGACAACTTTCTGCCTTTGTTATCAGCAGACAGATTTTTCTGAGCGTTTTTTAAAAAGATCAGGTCAGTTGTTTTCATTCAGTATAAGTGTGGAGAGAGCCAGTCCTCCCCAGTCTCCTTTTGCATCTCATTCTGTAGCTTGCAGAATGAATGACTACGAGAGACGTTCCCTTAGAAAATCTAATAGTCCTGAGAGATCAGCTTTTGGGAACTGTTTTTCTTCCTATGCTGGACTTTCATGACATAGAACCCATCTAAGTAGTGTAGTCTTCTCTAGAAAACCAAATGGCCTTATTTCTTTAGTTTCTTTTAAATCTCTTGTGTATTTTGTAATTGTGTGGTATAAATATTAGCTGAGGTGAGAAACTTTTGCATGAGCAGAAACACTTTATACATCTTGAATTTCCCTTCTGGACATATCCATTTACACCATGTCAGATCCTCCTGTCCTGGGTTTCCAGCTCTCATGCATTGCTTTTTGAGGAGCTGAAAGGAGCTGCAGAGAGAATTGGGTAACAAAAAGTGTCCACAGGGCATAGATATCATGGCTGTTAATTTGAGTTCTGTGAAGAGAAGGATGGCTACTCATTTTAAAGCCCTGCCTTAGTAATTGTTTATGCCAAGTAACTGAATTAGTTGAATCCTCAGGAAGTTCACAGATTATGTGTAGCACAGTTCATTGAGTTTCTGAAGTAGAATAGCTTGAATTTTATTATCCTATGCATGGGCTTTTAAAAGTAAATTTTCCTTCCTTAACAAACACTTATTTTGCTTTACATAGATAATCTTTTCAGAAAATAAAAAGTTAGGAACTGGAGTTTGGTTGGTTAAGTATAATGGCATAAGCACAGTGGTGTAAAGTTAAAGTAGGCCCAGTAAAGCAGTGATGTGGCATGCTACAAAGAATACAAATTGCATCCAGTTGCATTTTGATATGAGTCATTGCACTTTTGCTGATGTACATAAACATTGGAATTCTGGCTAATATCTCTAAATACATTCATTGATCTGAATGTGTACAGTTTTGTTTTGGGTATGATCCTGTTTCTATTATAATTTCATCATAAGCAAAGCATACTTAAGAAAGTTGAATTCTTGTTGAAACGAATGGAAAAGGGAATGCTGGGTTCTACAGTTAATTGAAATAGAATCTAATATGGTGTTCTAAAACTTATGATAAAAAAGACAACTTGATGTTTCATAACAGTGTTTGATGATGGAGATGAGAAAACTCTACGACGTTCTTCACTTTGCCTGAAAGGAGAAAGACATTTTGCCGAAAGTGAAGTGAGTATTTGTAGTGAAATGGAAAGCATTCATGTTTTATACATTTTAAAATATGGCTCACATTCATAATATTTAGCTCAGTTACTAATAAGATGGAAAGTATGGGCAGTTGTTCCAGTGTGCTGAAAATAATAGACTATCATGGTAGTGTCTTGTAATTCTGGTTGGTAGACTCTCCCTGTGGCTATGTATCCATGGCATGACCTAGCAGACCTTTTATTTCAGTGTTAATTTTCTATAAATGGAATGTAAATTTAAAAAACTTATTGGCTGCTCGTGAGATGTGCATTTTAGCCAGACTGAAGTGTTTGTTCTGAGTTGTGTTAGTGTATGTTAAAAGTATCAAGTCATTGTCCAAAATCTTGTTGTATAGCATATTAAATTACACTAGAGTAGGTCTATTGCATAATCGGAGTTTGGTGAGTTAACCTTTCTGTAAGACGATTGATTCAAATAGTCTTACACTGCAACTTTCTTTAGTACAATAAGTTGTAGTTAGAGTAGTCCTAATAGTCATGAAGGATTGCATAGTAAATAAGAGTGCCAATTTTTAAACCTGTATACACTAAGTTGTATGCATTGTGGCTTGCTGGACACCTGACTTGTATGTGCTTACACTCTGTTGTAAAGTGGGCAATTATTCAACATCAGTTTTTCAAGTGGTAATGTATGTAATGGTTTTTCCAACAGACTCTGGATCAGCTCCCTCTTACCAACCCTGAACATTTTGGGACTCCTGTCATAGGAAAGAAAACAAACAGAGGGAGGAGATCTAACCACATGTAAGTTTTTTTTCCATATTATGTATCACTGCCTTAGTTTTTAACAAGCTATGTAAAGGTCATTATTAAAGTAGCATGTGATTCAGAGGTTAAACTGAAAGTCACTGTACTGATTGATAGCAGAACCCAATAATCCCCACATAGGCAAGGTTGGGCATGGACTCCTGCTAGTTTTCAGTAGTCATGAATGACGTAAGAGATGCCAATGCTATATGGGGCAGCTTCCTGTTTTTCATAGTATAGATGTTGCTTCCATGACGTTGATAAGCAGGTTTTAAGTGCAACAATCCACCCTGTCACTAGGTCTTGTGACAATGAATTGTATAAGATAGTTAACTATGTGAGGCACAATTCTTTTCAGTCAGTCCAGAATGGCAGTCAGTTTTAATAGGTGTCTCCAGATTCTTGTGTTAGGGGAGACAATAACATTTAAGATGTTGAATTGTAGGTTTCTCCTTGTGTTTAACGGAGGATAGAACACAGCTCTCCTAGTCTGTCTTGCACAGAATGTTTATACTGTAACATTTTGATGGTTGATATTGGGTGAAGGTGCCTTTATGTGTTTTTGTTCCTCTGTGTTGGGGTGGACAGATGTCAGGGTCCAGGTGCAACAGGCTGTGTATCTGCAGTAGACAGACATTGTTACCACTCTATGCATTTAATAAAGGTAGAAAGGGGGTAGACAGCCTGTCCTTGAAAGAGATACATAGATACAGATGTACAGTACTAGAACTTATGTATTAAAATTTACTTTATTATAACTTATGTGCTTGCATATTGCATTCAAGTTCATGTCCAGCTTTTTCCTGACCAGAATTCCAAACTGTAGGATTTTTTTTAATAGCCCAGAGGAAGAATCTTCCTCATCCTCAAGTGACGAAGATGAAGATGACAGGAAACAAACAGATGAATTGTTAGGAAAAGTTGTATGCGTTGACTGTGTTAATGTAGATAAGAAGAAAAATTTCTGGTTCCCAGCTTTGGTAAGTGTTCATCTATTATTTTATTTAAAATCATTGTTTTGAAAGGCGCAATGGAGCCCTGAAAAGGGAAGGGCAAACATTAGGGTTTGTTAAGCCACAGATGCGTCATATTTACGGGTGGTATACCTCTCAATACCATCTGCTGTGGACCAAATAAGAGGAATTGTTGTTTCCTTCATGGCTTGCTGACAGCCTTCAATGTCAAGGTTGCAGTTATTGTATTTGTAAAGGCATTGAAATTATTAACCTTGAAATATTAATTGAGATGGATCTGTCTAGCCACCACAAGATCTGGACAGTGCACTCAATGAACCATCCATATGACCTAAGAGGCTCTTATCGATTGAAATTGTAACTCCCAGCTCCACGTGTGCAATGCAGCGCTATAGCAACATTAGGGGAAAGCATGGTAGACAGAAAGTGATATTCACAAGACATTTCCACATGCACGCAACAGAATGGGAAACCCGGCTTTTGGGATTAAGGCAAGACAAAGACACTTCCTTACCTGCTGGGCTGTGCTCCACCGTCTTGTCCCTTTCCTCAGTATGTTGTTAGATCAGTGCTCCTGCAAAGCTAATTGTAATTTGGGTTGAGAATAGTAGGGATAGATGCAGCATTTTTGCTACTGGAAACCAATATTTTTTCTTTCTTATCACCTCCCTGTTCTTAATGCTCCCGGGAAGGGAGAGTTCTAAAAGCTCTATAGGTGGCTTCCGGTCTCAGTCTTCCAGTATATTCCTTTGGCAGAGGCGGGCACAAGGCTGGGCACATGCAAACATAGGCATCATCCCCCACCCAACACACTTCTTTCCTTCCTGCCCCTCCCTGGCTCAGCTGTCAAAATGCCCCAAGATACAGCTTTGCAGGAGACAGTTGCATCTCTTCTTTTGCTTGCTTTCCTGCCCCTTGATCCTCCAAAAGAATGTGTAGTCTAATTGTTCAATCTGGACTGCCTGGGTGTAATGCCCTGCATGTTTACGTTGATGTTATTTTATGTTATACAAAGATTAACAGGATTTCAGTGATTATATTCTTAATTATTATGTAACAGCAAGTGAAGGGAATTGTTATATAACAGCAAGTGGAAAATAAGCTTTGTCCAATAATAAAGAATGAAAAAGAGGGGCCATGTTCATTCACTGTCTTAAGGAAGTGAAGAGGTGGAGGTGAGGAAGCAAGTTCTTTAAAGGTTATCTGGGAGTTGAGTCAAGGCTACTGGACTTCTTTTTTGAGAGATAGAAACGTTTCGCTGTTCATCCAAACAGCTTCATCGGTCTGAGTATAGCTAGTGCAAGAGACCCTTCTTATAGTCAGCTTGACCTCTTGTCCCCTGGTCTGATTGGCTCATAAGATGAACAAAGCCTTAATAGGCTCGTTAGGGAGACACCACCTCTGTTGAGGTGGTGGCCTCCGGCATAGTCTGTCTGCTACCTATCAGGCTGTACTTTCCACAGTACCCAGGCAAATCAAGGAGCCTTCACCACCAGGTCACAGCTAACGATTCATTCTTGATGGGTTTCAGCACCTTAGGCCATTGTTTACCTTAAGGCCATGGACACTAATGTCTCCCTAACGAGCCTATTAAGGCTTTGTTCATCTTATGAGCCAATCAGACCAGGGGACAAGAGGTCAAGCTGACTATAAGAAGGGTCTCTTGCACTAGCTATACTCAGACCGATGAAGCTGTTTGGATGAACAGCGAAACGTTTCTATCTCTCAAAAAAAAAGAAGTCCAGTAGCCTTGACTCAACTCCCAGATAAACGCACCTGGATGACTGAGAATCTTCACAGACGTATTCTTTAAAGGTTCTTTACTTACTGTTGCCTCAGCAGTCTTAGTATTTAATTTATTTAATTACTGATACTTAGTACCAACAGTAGCTGAATAATTACAGATCTGTTCCTGCTCATATAGAAAAACAGTCACACTGCTCATAATTATATGATTATGTACTAGATGGAGGTTTAATGAGATCACACTTCTAATAGATGAATCTATAACTTATTTAAATGACATAACAACATCACATAGTGGGAAACTGAGATTAGGCAAATCTAATTTTTAGGAGCAATGTACTACTTTCACATAGGCAAGATAATTTAATGATTGGCTCAGTTGCTATGGTGTTGCAGTAGAATATATATAACTGTTCTAATAGTGGTTTGTATTTATTTCTATATTTCCATATTGAACCCCAGAGTGACTAATACAGATTATATAAATGGTACTTAAGCAGCAGAATAAAATAGAGCTCGCAAATCCAAAGAAATAATGTTGCAGTAAGTAAGTAAAAACAAAAAGACAAATATCCTCACTCTGGACCCAAAGCAAAGACTAGTAAGCAAAAGTTCCAAAAGAGGACTGTTCCTCTACTTGTATCTAGACAAGAAAGGTAGATGGAGTAACTTCCACTTAATAATAACAGCTGTAGTCTTTTCACTGGGGCAGAACACAGTACAAGACAACACAACATGGCATGACATAATATAATATAATATAATATAATATAATATAATATAATATAATATACATAGTAATGTAATAAAATACTGTTAACACTACTCAGCTGTTGAAATAGTGAGATCAGATACAAAAAATCACACGTTGGCATAGCTTACTAACAAGCCATTATTTCTAGTTACCACTGATGTATCCTTCAGAAAACTGTTAAAAGAGAAGGAGTTGTGAATAGTTCTTGCTAGTTTTATTTCCCTTGTGAACTGAGAACTTGGGGAGAAAGGAGTGTGTCATCTCCATGCATGGCACAGTGGAACACTCTCCCCCCTCCCAAGTTGTTTTCACTTCCAGTTTGCAGATAACTCAGAAGAGGAGAATGTTGTGCTCCCATAGCAGTGGCAATCTGATCTCTGGAATGTGGAATAGAAACAGATGACACTTTTCTAATTTTTGGTACAATTCTAAGGTATATTTTTTTCTTTTTGTGCAGGTGGTTTGTCCAGACTGTAGTGATGACATTGCGGTGAAAAAGGATTACGTTCTTGTTCGTTCATTCAAGGATGGCAAATTGTAGGTGGAAATCTAGTTATTCTTTTCCTTTAACTAATTAATAAAATTGTTATCTGTGAGCAAGTAAGATGGCAGTCAAAAAGCAATTTTTGTAAAAGCTAGTAAGTCCAATCTGTATCTTGCCTTCCACTCCCATTCATATTCAGGTTAAAATAGAATACCTGTTAGGAAGAGGTTTGCAGTTTTATTCTGTTCTTTGTATTCTGTTCTAGATAACCATTTTGCAGACCTGTACTGTAAGTTCCTTGATGTTCTAGCTACAATCACCCATAGTCCTGTCTTTGCTTGCTTGCTTAAAAAACAGTGGCCAGCACTGTCTTATATACTACTCCCTGTTCTTGAGATGGCAGTAAAAGCAAAAAGCAAAGTGTGGCGCAATTCATTTGTGCAGGCTACTCAGTTTACTGATCTCAGAAGGATGGAAGGCTGAGTGACCTCTGAGTTGGCTGCCTGAGCTATGGATCAAGCTCAAGTCATGAGTAGAGTCTTGGACTGCAGTACTGCAGTTTAGCCATTGTGCCACGGGGTGATAGCAACAGCTGGTTGTACTTAGCCAATGAACCAGTTGGCTTCTGGTTGTTTTGCAGAGCAAATTCAATAGATAAAAGCAATATTACAGCAGTATTATCCAGATATTTTTAACAATCACTCCTTGATGGGGGGTACTAATACTCTCCATCCTTAAGCTGTCTATATCTGGCTGCCTATTGTTTTTCTTCTTGTGGAAAAATATTTTATGCCTTTGCAGCTCTTTACATGTGGTGGATTCAAAGACAAAATTTAAAGGAAACTACCTTATGCCTCTTTGCTTTCTATATGCTGAATTTAAAGACGCAACTGTAAGTGCAGCGTTGGGAAAGTTGTTTTTTCAAAAAAAAAATCATCTGACATTGGAATAACCACATTTTCTGAAAACATTTGGCTTTAATCTAGTCTAGTTACTCTCCTTTGTACCTCTCTTTTTGGAAACTAAGTGGCAGAAACTATTACAAGCAATATTAACTCTTTCTTGTGAGCTATAAAACACAATGGATTGGGAGAACATCTCAGAAGAAGATTTTGCCAACATAATTTTATGCGTTTTGCAATAATTTATAGATATCTACACAGACTTAACCTCTGAAGATACAGATCTATTCAATTCTGATAAAGACACAGTGGCAAAACAGAGACCAGAATGCAGTCTGCAGATAACCACAATAGTAACTCTGCAAGATAAACCTCAAGATGGAGTGGTGGATAGTACTGGATCTCTAGAAAAAAACTGAAATTAGTTCTGATCAAGAGATTGAGCTAAAACACACAGCTGATCTTAATCTACAGTCAGACACAACAAGATTGATGCAGGATAAATCTTTGGATATACCAATTTCACAAAATATGATAAACACATCTACTGAAATCAGCTTGAATCAGGAGATTAAACCAGAACAGATGGTGGATCTCGACATGAAGGCAAATATGACAAAAATGCAGGCTAAGCCCTTAGATGTGCCAAGTCCACAGAATATGAGAAGCACATCTGAGTTACTTAATATGGGTGCCAAAAAGAGGAAAATTTAAGACTTTCAGTAGCAGAGCGGCCATCAAGATTACTATCAAGATAATGCAACAACCCAAGGAGATAATGGATTTGACAAGGGGGAAGCAACCTGGGAAGATAAGGGGGTTAGCAGGAAAAGGGAAAATTGGAAAAACGAATTTCTGGCTTAGTGAATTTATTACATAAAAAGGTTTTATGTATTCCAGTTGTCTAAGGCCACTAGTTAATTGGTATGATATGGGAAACGGAAAATGGAAATTTGAAGACAAACCTGATGTATAATAATGTTAATTTTTTTAGATTTTTAAAATAATAGAGGCAGTTAGGTATAGAAAATAACTTATTTGCATAAAGTGAAACATATAGACCAGGAGGTAGCTCTCTTATAATAGCCCATAAAGTATTAACCTGAATTAGAGATAATTTCTGAAATTAGGCACTCTTTGGAAGAATGGGTAAATATATTATGGATGATATAGAGAATATATATAGTTACCCAAATTTATCCTAAATTGCTTAGTGTTGAAGAGCTAAACAGCAAGATTGAATAGATTATTGAGATGAGGCTATATTCTTTGTATGAAAGTATGCTCATCTAAGCTGGGAAAGGAGATATGAATTATATGGGGCTCAAATGTTGGGGGAAAACTGTTATTGAATCAGTAACATGACAAGAGACAAACAATATATTTGTTTTATGTAATTTAGTGTAGAAAATAAATATTTAAAAACACCTATTTTAAAATATAGAAGTATCTGCTTGCAGAAGGACAGCATAGATGGGATCAGCCTGGCTTCCTGTGGGAGGGGATCTGGATACAGCAAACAGTGAAGGCTCACCTCCCTGTGTCCCCACCAGTCATACCTATGAAGGTGGTAGGCCTAAGAGAAAGGCTTCCCCTGAAGATCTTAACACCTGGGCAGGCTCATAATGGGAGACACAGTCCTTGAGATAGTTTGGATCCAAGCCATTTAGGGCTTTATAGGTTAAAACCAGCATTTTGAATTGTGCCCAGATATGGATCTGTTCTAGTTTTCTAGACTTCACATATCTAATGGGAATTACCTGTATAGTATATCCCGATTCTTGCTAAATGAACACAGTAATAGTTTGGTTTAAAAGTAACTTGGTTTAAGAGTGTTTTGCAAGACAAGCAAACATTTCTTCTAAATTTTGCCTTGATCAGCAAGCAATGTCTTGATATACTGGAGCAGGTCACATGATCATGTGAGCCAATGGTGACTCTACTTCCCCACCTCCCTGCTGGATTGTGGGTGATTGTCTGGAACATTCCATCTCAGGCAGCCTCCAAAGCAGAGGAAGGAGAGAGGAATAGAGGTCTCCCTTGCACCAGCCACAAAGGTTTTCAAATGGGAGTGCAGGTTATCGGCTTTTTATCTTTATCTTTATCTTTTCCTTTACTTCGCTTTCAATATTCTTTCTTATTTTTTCAAACCATTTCTAGTCATGGGGCAGCTAGTCAAGTGTGTATGGGGCTACAAATTGCACTTTATTACTGTCACATTAAAAACACAGAATAAAATCCAGTTGTTAGTCCCAAGCAGAGCAGATTCCGCAGCCAGGCACCTAAACCATGGTGTGGAAGTGGACTTCTACCCAAGTTCTTTTCTGAGTTTTGGCATTTTGTGTGTACAGTATGTGGTCTGTAGTACCCCAGAACAAATCTTCTGGGCTTGCAAACCCTTTACAAACTATTACCAAAATTTAACGTTCCTTTTCTCTCGTGTAATGATGTTAGATTCCTCCACTATATATAGTTAACAACAGACATATTTTTATTTGAAATAAAACTGTATTTATGTGTTTTATTTTTTATTTTTTTAAAAATACTTGTTTAGCTCTTCGGTACTAAGGAAAGATGTTCGAGAAATTAGTGACTCTTCACCAAAACCTGATGCAACTTTAAAACAAGGTAAGAATAACCTTGAAAAAAAAGTTTTTTTTCCTAGTTTCCATTATAAACAACTAGAAATATGTGGCATACTTGATGAGGGAAAGCCGTGTCACTAAAACATGAGTATTGTATAAGTTCTTAAATTGAATACATAGCAGAGATGAAATATTAAAGCCTAGATCATGTTGATGATCCCATATTTCCTGCTTCAATGTTATTTGCAGAAGGAACTGTGGGATCACAAATTATTGAGGGTGAGGCATGTGAGCTACCCAAAGCCATATCCTAAATACAAGGACATCATTCCCAAAGACTTTAAACAACTCATTTTAAACTAACTTGCCTTTCAAATCAGTACTGGTTCAGTTAATTTATACTCACAGCACTCATTTCTTTCAGGTACCCCAGAAAAGAAAGAAAACATCAATTTCCCCCTCCCATCCATCCCTACCCTTAGGCATGTCTTACATGGAGTCTGACAGTGATTTCCCCCTGCTACTGTGCCTGGCCCTCAGAACAAAGAAGGGATATTTAAAATTCACAGTTGTGATATGATCAAACATCTTTCGATGCCAGTCAGCTGCATCTGACTCTACTACTGGTATATATATTCTCTACCCCACAACCACACAGATGTTCTCTGACTCTTGCTGTAATTGTAGGTGCAGACTAAGCCTCATGAACTCTGTTTCTGTGGCTAGAATCTGTGGAAGAAACTGCTGCATCAAAAAAAGGAAAATACTGATCAGCTAAATTTAATATTTCTGAGGCTGATTACAACATAATAAAATTAAAAACATGAAGGAACACCACCATACAAGACAATAAAGTTCAGAAAAATCAAAAATAGAAAAATTTAAAATCTTTCAAAGCATTTGTTGAAAGAGTAACTAAAAGTGGTAGTAAAAGGTTTTGCAAATGGCATTGTGGTAGGCTAGTAGAAAAAAATGAGGTTTTATAAATAAGATGTCACAACTGAAAAGGCTCTATTCGTCATTACTATCAGCAGGTAAGATCATCCTGAGCAGGACTTCTAAGTTAGGTTTATTAATAAGGCATAACTTACTAGCTTACTTAACTTACTTGCTAGGCATGTTTCCATGAGAATAGGTTTTCTTTTAGCTTTGCAGATCTTATCCATTGATGGCTCGGTAAGTGTAGTTCAGCATATTGAATTTTGGCTAGAAATGTTTGTTTGCTAAGCTCTTTAAATAATGGTAGGATAAGATCCATGTTGTATCAGTTACTGATCATGCTATGTTTGGAACTAATTCAGATATCAAAATGACTGAAAAGACAGTCTCATCAAACAACAATGTTGAACTCCAGTCAAAATGTTATCAGGGCGTAGATGACTGTGGCCATATCCTATATTTTCAAGAATAGCTAAATATAGCATTTTAGCCAGAGTTCTGTTTTACTTCTTGCAAGTTACCGTGAGCATCCTTCTGTAAGACTGGATCCAACATCATCCCACACTGCAGACCTGTTTTCAAAGTAGGCAAATCAGAGGCCACTTCTAATCATGAAATTGATTTTACCATTTTCAGCATGAAATGCAATGAGAGATGATAAATAACTGAGTTTAACCTTCAACTTCTGTGATGCATTAAAATTACACCCTAGTAGTTTGCCCATGACCTGTAGATATATAGTTCTTGACTGGAATGACTTTTTGAAACTGGAGGCTTTTTGCAGCACTGAAAACGTGGATCAGTGAATATGCTCAGTATGATCAGCTGGCCAAAGTGCTCAAGAACAAATGAGGGATTTGTTTTGTTAGAAAAGAGAAATTCTGTTTTCAAATGTATGTAGAATCTTTGGATCACTTACCATAATTTCTTTACAAGAAAAATACTCATGCACCGAATTAGTCCTCCGTCAGAACCCCGGAGCCTTCAGTGTCTATCAGTCTATTCTGTCTCTATTTTTTTTTAACCTGAGGTACTTGCTTTTCAGTTAGTTAGTCATTTGTTTTTAGCCCTATTCAGACAGTAAAATCCTGGTTTAATAGTCTTTTCTTTAAATCTTGCTCCATGGAAGTAGTTAATTGTAGCTTCCTGTTACTTAAAACTAGAAAACGTAGTTTATAAATTCCCATTAACCAGAAACCTACATTAAACTATGGCTTCCTATCTTGGCTTCATTGTAAGCCCTTACTGTAATTATCATTTCCCAGTCTGAATATAAATTGTAATTAACTGTGACTTTTGCTTGCTTTAGTGATAGGAGAATTGATGTGGGAGCAAAGGAGCTGCATGCATATGTGCTGAACATATATTAGTTAGGATGTGATAATCTAAACAGATCATTCAATGCTAATCATATTTACTCCATTTGCAGCTTATGATCAAGCCTTAGAATTCCACAAAAACAGAACAATTCCCAGTAACTGGAAAACTGAATTGAAAGAGGAAAGCTCCAGTAGTGAGGCAGAGGAGGAGGAGGAAGATGAAAAAGAAAAAGAAGAAAACAGCAGTGAGGAAGAGGCAAGTGTAGCATTGTAATCTTCTGGATTCAAGTTGGGGTGCTTTAGATTAAGAGTATATTGTTTATTGAATTAAAGTAGTAGAATAAATAATTGCAATAGTTACATTGCACCATATGTTACACAGATTTTCCTCATATTTAGACCATATTTATGGAGTTGGATTAACCAATTATGTCAGCTTCCTGTTAGCAGCAGTGATCATTGTGAACTTCTGTAGTAAAAATAAGGGACAATCCATGTTCCTGTTGCTTTCAAGTCTATTAAAGCTCAACAAAAGGATATTGTAGAAATGAGTGTAGTTCACCAGAAGAAAGGAGAAAAATGCAAGTCTGGTCTTGTTTAAAAAAGTTTGCTGTTGATGCCATAGCTAGAGATGGGCATAAATCCTCTATGTGTCTTTTGAGCCTCGTGGCGCAGTGGTTAAATGCCTGTACTGCAGGTAAAACTGTGCTCACGACCTGGGGTTCAATCCCAGGTAGCAGGCTCAAGGTTCGTTCAGTCTTCCATCCTTCCGAGGTCAGTAAAATGAGTACCCAGCTTGCTGGGGGGGGGGGCAATGTGTAGCCTTCATACTGTAATGAAACTGTAAACCAGTGCTCCCCAACCTTTTTGTGTCCACGGCCCGGAAAATATTTGATGATTTTTCCGTGGCCCGGGGCTGGGGCTGGGGAGGGGGGGAGATGGGGGGTGCGGGGGATGGGGGGAGGGAGGAGGGGGAGGAGGGGTGCGGGGGGCTTGGAGTGTGTACCTTGCGGGGGGGCACGGGAGCGGCGGCGGCGGCGGCGCTCGCCAGCTGAGGGCGTCGGGCGTGCCGCTCCCCCCGCGCGCATGGGCGGGGTGGGGGGGAGCCCGGGGCTCCTGGGCGGGCGGGCCCCTGCCTCCTCCTACTGTCAGCGGCCCGTCGAGGCTGCCCGGGCGCTCGCTCTCCTGGCCCGGATCCCCCGGCGGGTGGGTGCCCGGTCCGGCTGGCCGATGGGGTGTCCCCCCCTCCCAGGAGCCCGCGGTTCCCTCCCCTCCCCTCCACCCCCCCCAGAGCGGAGCGGAGAGCTCCCGGGCGAGGTGGAGCCGCCGCCGCCGCCGCCGCCCTTTCCCCGGGGAAGCTGCAAAGAAAGCCGGAGACTTTAATAATTTTTGGATGGGAAGCCGGAGGAGGAGGAGGAGGAGGCGGCGAGCCAAGGCGGAGGAGAGACAGCGCGGAGAGGAGGCAGGGAGGCCGGCAGGAGGCGGAGGTGCGCCTCTCTCAGCGCGGGGGGAGGGAGAACCCAGCCCAGCCCAACCTAGCCCGGCCCAGCCCAGCCCAGCCCGACCCGGCCCTGCCTCGCCGACGCCACCGCTGCTGCTTCCGCTGGTGCTGCGGGAGAGGCGAGGCGCGGCGGTGGCGCCCTCGGGCCGGAGCCGCCGCTGCGGCCTTCGGGCGGGCGAGCGGGAGGGGGGAGGGGAGGGAGGCCGGTGGGGGGGTGGCGTTTCTGCGCTGGCCGGCCGGCCGGCCAGCACACGCACACTCCGGTTGGGGGGGGACTCGGGGGCCCCGGCCCCCCCCCCCCCCGGGGGGGGGGGGCGGGGGACGGGAGCGGCCGCTCCTTCCTCCCTTCTCCCTCCCCCAGCGGAGCGGCGGCGGCGGTGTTCCGGCTCCCGGCCCCCCACCCCGGCCTCTCCTCTCCTCTCCTCTCCTTCCATTGGCAGCCCGTGGGAAAGAAGAGGAGGAGGAGAAGGAGGGCGGAGGAGGAGGAGGAGGACGCGCTGCCGCCGCTGTGGCTGCTGCTGCTGCTGGTGGTGGTGGTGGAGGGCGAGGAGGAGGAGGGCGGAGGAGGAGGAGGATGCGCCGCTGCCGCCTTTGCCTCCCTCCTCTGCCCGCCAGCGGCGGCGGCGCATCCTCTTGCGCTCCTCCACCCTTCCACGGGAGAGAAGAAGAGGAGGAGGAGGGCGGTGGAGGAAAAGGGGAGGAGCCTCCCCGGCCTCCCCAGGCGGCCCGGTGCCGACTGGTCCATGGACCGGCACCGGTCCGCGGCCCGGGGGTTGGGGACCACCGCTGTAAACCACCCAGAGACTACTTAAAGTGGTATGGGGCGGTATATAAGCAGAACACTTTTGCTTTGCTTTTTGGATAAACAGGTGCTCAGTGGTACCTGCTCAGAGGCAGTACCTTGGCATCCCTGCCCGGCCTCCTCTGGGCACTGTTTCTAGTGGGCAGTTGCTGGAGGAGGCAGGGCTGGGAAGCGTCAAACGCCTTTGTGGCTGAAGAACAAAGCAACACAACCTGATGATCCCGCAATTTGCACTCATCTCTAACTGTAACCATCTGAACTAGTAGAAACTACATAATAGTGCTGATTGTGAAAAATCAGTAATATGCTCCAGTTGCCGAATGGTTTCTTGTTCTAGGCATCCTAATTTGCAGACTCCAAGCCAGTTGTATCCACTTGAAAACTGTTAGCGTTATATTACCCTCCCCTAAATGTGGGTCATACTGATGTGCAAAGCTGCTTTGTAAAATTTTTACTGGAGTTTGTTTGCAAAAGTTAAGAAAAGAAGAGACTAACATTTTAAAAAAGAGCTAAACCCCATGAAAAAAACAAAACAACAAAAAAGGCAAAGTTTCAAAATAGAGTTAACATATGTGAGGAGTTTTGATGAATATGTCACTTGCCTGACTGTGCTGGTGGAAACTGGAGTTGACTTGCTGGTTTGTAAAACCTGCCATCTCCGCAGTGGAGAATATTTGAAGTTTAAAAGGGAAATTGTGAGTTGACTTCTGTAGTCAAATCACTGGCAACAAATTGAGAAAGAACAAGAAAAGGGTCACATGGTTCCTAGGATTACACATATGTAAGAATGGATGATACCTTGTATGGGATCATTAAATCAAATTGCATGCTTTCATGGAGAAAATAATTAAAGCTTTAGTTAATAGACTGTTTTCTGGGAGTAGATAGCATTGAACTGTGCAGAATGTATTTCTGAATAGACATGCAATTGTGTCACTAGTATAGCTGGTACATTAAAATTTTCTTGCCTTCTTATAATGAAAGTCTTTTAACATTTTTGCGGTAGAGTGCATTTGAAGAGAAAAATTCTCATCTAAAAATATAAAGAATTGTCACCTTCAGAGCTAAAGTATTTAGGCAAACCACTTGGAAAGTGATGTATTACGCAAAAAGTTCAACATTTCCCAAATTTGTGTAATTAGGTATGCCTATTATTATTGAGTGGTTGATTTCTCTTCGTACTTGAGCAGCCTAAAGATTGTAGAAGTATGAGGGTAGAGAATTACATTACACTGTTTTCAGTAAGATTCTAATCTGAAACTATATATAATTTTTAAAACTTCACTTTTTATATAAAAGTATTAACATTTTATTAATTGAATTAATTAATTTAGGAGGAAGTAGAGCCCTTTCCTGAAGAAAGAGAGAACTTCCTACAACAGCTGTATAAATTTATGGAAGATAGAGGTAAGCCTTCTATAATTTTTATTGTACATTTAATGTTTAATGTAAAGCCCTGCCTTGCTTTACATTATTGGCAGTTGTGCATTCTTTCTTCTAAACTCAATACTCAAAGCTACTAACATTCATTCATTATCAATCAAAAATACTGGATTTTTCCATCTGTAAGATGCTATATTTTGCTAAAATTATTATGCCAAAAAATGATGGTTGTCTTATCCGTGGTGGGTGGGCAGGGGGTGGCGACACAGGCTCCTCTTTTTCAGCTTCGGTGTGAAGGCTGCTGAGAAAGAGGAGCCTGTCTAGGATGGATCCTCCCTGCCTTCTTGCTCTGGACCTGGTGGGTGGCATTGGAGACACAGTGCAGGCTCCAGTTTCTCAGCTGAAGAAAGCGGAGAAAGAGGAGCCCACGCCACGTGCCAGGTCCAGGGCAAGACAGTGGGAAGGATCCATCCCAGACAGGCTCCTTCCTCTTTCCCAGCTTCCTGCACAACAAAGCTGAGAAAGTGGAGCCTGCGCTGCCTCCACTGCTGCCTGCCAGGTCCAGGGCAGAAGACAGGGAGAATCTGTCCCGGACGGACTCTGATACCTTCGGGGAGCCCAAGTTAATAGGACTCCCTGTCCCTCACAGTCGTCTGAAAGCTGCTCCTGCCAGCTGCTTGGCGCTGCCAGTTTGGGGGTGAGAGGAGGAGGTAGCAGCAGATGAGGGAGGGGAGGTAGGAGGAAGTTTCCTGGTCCCACGTTAAGAAAGACCCCTGCCCAAAGAGAACCCCATCCAGTGAGGCACAGACTTCCTGGGGACTGAGTGTGCCCCATCTTTCCCTTTGTCCAAGGACAACCTTGATTTGGGGAGTGGATTGGTGGGGTCCCCCATCTCTCCCTCTCCCTCCCCCTCCCCCTCCCATGTATAGATTCCATGTGTATTAACTGACTATGCCACAGAAAATTTGGTTCCATCAACACACAGCTCTGCAGTGGGACACAGAAAATAAAAACCACCATCCAAACATGGATCCCATGTGTATTAACTGACGATGCCACAGAAATTATGGGTCCATCAGTGCACAGCTGTGCAGTGGTGTAAAAGCGTGGATCTGAGGGACAGATCCACATTTTTGCTTATGCTTTTTAAATGCAGTGCTTGCTAAACCACTGTCTTTGCATAGATCCTGTATGTGTCCACAAACCGCAACACAGAAACCATAGGTCCTTTGGTTCATGACTTTGCAGTGGGGCAAAAATGCCGGCCCAAGGCACAGATTCTCATAAAATCCATATTATTTTTTTTACCTAGGATTATCCCAAACCTCTTTCCCAGCTTCCTGCATAATGAAGCTGAAAAAGAGGAGCCGACCCCACCTCCACTGCCAGGTCCAGGGCAAGAATTCAGGGAGTAACTGTCTTGTACAGGCTCCTCTTTCTATAATTTTGGTTGGAAAAGTGGGGGTTGTCTTATACTTGGGAGCATCGTATAGATGGGAAAATAAGGTAGTTTGATTAGATATGATATAGTCTACTAATATTTTAATTAGTATGAAACCCATTATGTATTTATTACTAAAATATTTGTCTCAAAATGTTTCCAGGTCAGGTTACATTCAAAATAAATCAGAAGAAAAATATAAAAATTTAATAGAATATAACAGAAGCATAACTTTTAAATGCAGTGAACAAAACAGCCATCACACTATAGTGGTACCTCTAGATATGAAATTAATTAATGTGTTAATTAATTTGTTCCAAGGGACGCTTTGTATCATGAAAAAATCATAACTTGAAGTGTGGTTTCCGATTGCAAAGCTTGGGAAATCAGTTATTCCATTCTGGTGGTCACAGTTTAATTGTTTTTTTTTTAAAAACAAAACAAAACCAAAACCAAACTGTATTTCCCCATCAAAGAGCAGCTTTCAGAGCTCATTTTGACAGCTCTGACAATCAGCTAATTGTCGAAGCTGTCAAAAGGAGCTCAGAAAGCTCCTCTCCAGGTGCTGTTTGATTGAGGGGTTTCCCACAGAGAAGCTCTTCCCCTGCTTTGCTGTCTTTGGCTTCATGTAGTGGCATACTTTCAATAGGAAGCTCCACCCCATGCATGCTGTGTGCAGCACAGTAGGACCCCCGTATCCACTGATTCATTATCCACTGATTCAGTTATCCACGGTTGGCAGAGAAAAAAATAAATAACTCAGCAGCCACAAAGCAAGCTACTATCACAAACAGCAGCCATAAAGCAAGCTACTATTTCAAAACAGAAGTCATAAAGCAAGCTACTGTCAGAAAACAGCAGTTTGGAGGTGGGTGGGCAGGCATTCTCTCTTATCCACAGTTTTCATTATCCATGGGAAAGCCTGGAACCAATTCCCAGCAGATACCGGGGCCCTACTGTATTTCCAGAACCAGAGCATCCAATTCCAATGATTTCCTTTCGTGTTGGAAACAGATGCCCTGGTTCTGGAAACACAACACACAGCATGCATGGGGGCGGCGCTTTGTACTGAAAGGTAATCATTAAAAACAGATGCCCCTGTAACATGGAGCATTCCGTTTAAAATTTTCTTAATGCGGGGCATCCACATTTCCAATCATTCCCTTTTGTATCTTGATGTATTTGTATCTCGAGGTACCACTGTACAATAAATAATTTGAGAGGGTAGCTGTATTGAGAGCCTGCACAACACATAGCCTATCTAAAACCAAGCAGAACACATTTGCCAAGTGGGACGGTCTACTCAGTGCTTCATACCCTAGTTGTTGCAGTTCCTACCAGTGGCTAAAGTAGGAGGTTTATGAAGTCCCTAGTGGCAGATATATATGGATGGTGGGATTTTTTTCCAACTTAGTATGTTGTATGTTGAAGACACCTGAGAAGAAAAATTACTACATAATATTAATGTACTACTGGTGGTCTTGAATAGTAACAAAATAACATGCACTCAACTGTAATTTAGTGATGATAAGGCTGACTGAATTCTGAAATAAATCTGCATTAAATTAAATTGTCGTGGTTTTGCCTAAAATATGTTTCTGACAAATTTTTCTGCCTTAATGCTGATAAATTTAAATGTTTTGTTCCTAATTTAGGAGCCTGTACATACAACTTCTAGTTATGTGGTGGAAATTATCTTTTAAAGAAAACAGTATCATTTCAGCTACTTACTTGACTATAAATTAGGAAGAGAAGGCTTCAGAGTAGGCTCCAATGATTATCACTATAATTAATTATGAGTGAATATAGTAATATCTGTAGTTTGTGGGACTGAAAAACTGAATTGATTTATATGCATTAATGTCATTATGAGGAGTTGTGCTTGCTAAGCTAAAAAGACACACTTAAATTGTTGCTGTGAGTTTTTCGGGCTGTTTGGCGGTGTTCTAGAAGTTTTTCTTCCTGACGTTTCGCCAGACTTCCAGAACACAGCCAAACGGCCCAAAAAACTTAAAACAACTATCAGATCCCGGCCATGAAAGCCTTTGAGAATACACATTTCAATTATTTCTTTCACAGGGACGCCTATTAATAAACGACCTGTACTTGGATACAGAAACTTGAATCTCTTCAAATTATTCAGACTTGTGCATAAGCTTGGAGGATTTGATAATGTAAGTACAATAAATCAGTGCAGAAAAAATTTCAGAGTCAGAAGAAAAATCAATTGTATAGTCATTTCATACCTGTAGAAAGACCAATGTAGATAATGGCATAAATACAATTTTTAAGGATTCTAGAACATTGTCCTGTTTTGTGAGTGGGTGGGTGGGATGGTGTATTTTTCTCTCCACGGAAAATAATATAGACATTAGAAAAACCAATGCATGATGCAACATGAAATAGTCATGGTCAAAAATAACATGTGTCCTCTTATTTATTCACTGAGTGAATAGATAGTGTATTAAAATATTAACAACATTATATGTATTGTATGTTCCCTTGAAAACATAGTAACTCTCAGAGGACAATAGTTCTCACAGTTTTTCTAAAGAGTATAAACTTTGTGCAAAAAAGTTGTTGCCCTTTTGATAGCAAGTGCAGTGTCTTTTTATATACAATGGCTGAAATCCAGTAGTAGCAACTAGAAGAGATCCATTGACTTAATGGGGGATATAGTGAGTTAACACCAATGGAAGTTTCATTGATTAAGTGGGCCAAGTCTAGCAAGAAAAGAGAATAGGAAGGCCAAATATTACATGGATTAACTCCCTAAAAGAAGTCTTTGACTTGTGTTTACAAAATCTGATAAGGGCTGTTGAAGACAGGGTGTTTTGGAGGGCAACCTGAGGGCATATAACATCAGCAAATTCTGGTTGTAATTTTTTTACTGGATTTCAGCCAATATGATTCATTTGTGGAATTCCAAGTTACAGTACTTTGTTACAATTAAGAATCATGACATATTACACACCAAATACATAACTGTGAAAATTATCATATCCAAGAAAAATCTAGATTAATCTTCATGGTTACTAAAGAAACAAGAAATGGATGAATAATGCAAATTGCATATAGCCCCCAAATCATCTCGGTTATTTTATCTTCTTAAAATTTAGGAGTGCTGATGGGGTGGAGTGGGGATTTAATTCCATTCATTTGTCCTAGGTTTATATAAAGATGATGGCCACATATTTTTATGTCTTCCAAACCTGCAAAAAATCAATAGCTGCTAAGGTTTTTGAACAGTATCAGAATTTGAATTGTGATTTTTAAAACACAAGGATTGTAGTGAAAGCTTTTTAGATGACTTTATGGATCTATGAGTCGGTTGATGAGATGAGTCTTGCTGACATGTCTATGCAAATAATGATCTCGCAACTGGCAGATGCCTTTGGAGAATGGCATATAATCATTAGTTTCACTGCTGCATTTGTGTTTTATTGCCAGCACAGTATATGAAATAGGCCTTGAAGAAATCAGGCAATTGGCGAAAGCAGTGAATTGAAAGCTGTCTGTTATTTGTTGGCAAGCTACTGCTATCATAATATATTCCATATTAAGGAAGTTGCACTCAGCCCAATTTTCATTCAGTGAATCTCAACTGCAGCCTCAGGTGTTGTTATAGTAGCAGACAATTCTGAAATCATATTTGCAAAACTACAGCTGCAGAAGGTCAGTGATGTCATCAGCAGAGGTTGATCTTTTGAAATTGAATACTTCCAACGTCCATCCCATGGCTCCCATATGATCACTTTGGAAGCTGCAGAAATCACAGGATGGGAGGAGGAAGTCTTATTATTGAAAATCATGGCTATTGTTAATATCATTTCAGTGGCAGCAATTTTTGGAAAGTAAAGGTGTCTTCATCTTGCCTTGTAGTTCCAATGGCTTCCAAATGGTTAATAGGATTACATGGAAGCTGTGGGACAGAGATTTTATTTAATTTCCAGAAATCTCCACCTGTTGGAGACATGATCAGTGATCTGCAGGCACTGGTATTTGAACAGGATTTCAAACTACAGCAATACCTTGGTTTACAAGCATAATTCATTCTGGAAACATGCTTTTAAACCAAAATTCTTTAATATCAAAGCAATTTTCCCCATAAGAAATAATGGAAACTCAGATGATTCATTCTGGGGTCCCATAGACCACATATTGTATACACAAAATGCCAAAACCCACAAAAGAAGTTGGCTAGAAGTCCACATCCACACCATAGTTTAGGTACCTGGTTGTGGAATCTGCTCTGCTTGGAACTAACAACTGGATGTTACTCTGTGTTTTTAATGTGACAATAATAAAGTGCAATTTGTAGCCCCATACATACTTGACTAGCTTCCCCAGGACTAGAATTTTTTTTGAGAAATAAGAAATGCTTTTGAAAACTAATTAACTAAAAATATAAATACAAAGAAAAATAAAATCCTAACCTGCACTTCCCCTTTGAAAATGTTCCTGGGTGGTGCAAGGGAGACCTCTATTCCTCTCTCCTCCCTCTGTTTTGGAGGCTGGCTGAGACTGAACATTCCGGATAGTCACCCAAATGCTAGCAGGGGAATAGAAAGAGCACCAAATTTGGCTCATAGAGTCATAGAATCATAGAATTGGAAGAGACCTCAATGGCCATCCAGTCCAACCTCATTCCATGCAGGAACCCCATCACAATATTCCCGACAGGTGACCATCCAGCCTCTGCTTAAAAACCTCCAAAGAAGGAGACTCCACCACCCTCCGTGACAGCATATTCCACTGCTGAACAGCTCTAACTGTCATGAAGTTCTTCCTAATGTTAAAATGGAATCTCTTTTCCTGTAGTTTGAAACCACTGCCCCGAGTCCTGGTCTCTGAAGCCATGGAAAACAAACCTGTTCCCTCTTCCATATGACATCCTTTCAAATATTTAAGCATAGCTATCATATCCCCCTTTCAGCCTTCTTTTTGAAAGGTTAAGCATTCCCAGCTCCCTAAGCCGTTCTTCGTAAAACATTTCTTCCAGATCTTCAGCTATCTTGGTCGCTCTCCTTTGTAAAATGGTTGTGCCTCTTGTTGCCTCCTCTGCCTTCTGGACCATGAAATTGTCTGCAAGGGCAGTAAGGAATTTGTTAGACCTTGCATTCTTAGCCTAGTTGGACTGCCAGCATATATCAGGATAGTTAAAATGTCCCTATAGCATCTCTCCCTTTAAACTGTGTGTCCATCTATTGACAGAAGGCATCATCCCACTACTCTGTCTGGCTAAGGGGGGGGTCTGTAATATACCCCCAAAGTGACATCCTGTCACCTGCTCCAGTGCTTTTATATTGCAAGACATTGTTGATCAAGTCAAAATTCAGAAGAAATGTTTGTTTGTCTTGCAAAACGCTCTTAAACCAAGATACTCTTAAACCAAAGTATTGCTGTATCAATACCTTTCTTTCACAATTGAAATTCATTTTAATTATCTGTACAGTATTCTCCTGAAAAAAATACATTCAAGGTTGCTACCGAGTCCACTGGCCTATTTTGTATGTAGTTGAAAATGTGGTCCTCATAAAATGCTCTTTGACTCATTTAATACAATAGTTGGTGACGATAAAACTGCTATCCCTTATTTGACTGCTTATCATGGTTTGCAAAGGCAGCACTAGTATATTTACCCTGATGATTGAAATCATTGACGCCTGGAAACATTGTTTACATTCCTGGCAAAATATGCACCTTTTCAGTTTCCTATTCCTGTTGTTTCTGAACACAACCCTAATCAGACTGATAATATTACAGAATATGTAACATTTACAAAGTTTAAGAAGGGTAAATGTTTAATGGTAAATGTTTTATTTATATTGATAGTAATAATGCTTATAATCATCATTGCTTATCGTGATTTTAATTGATGTTATACGGATACACGGTTAAAGTGACCAAACCATTAATAACAAAACCAAAGAAACTTGGAATTACATATACCAGTGGTACCACAGCTGAAGAATTTAATCCATTCCGAATGCATGCTCTTAAATTGAACTACTCTTAAGTCAGAGTGCCTATCTAAAAAGCTGAAAAAATAAGTTAAACAATCAAAAAATGGGAAAAAAATCGTAAGTCGAGCAGACCATATCTAAAATTTGTAAGGCAACTGTTAAAACGGCAACAGTTTTCCTCTCTTAAGTCGAATTACTCTTAAGTTGAGCTGCTGTTAAGTCAGGGTACCACTGTAAAATAACTGAGTCTGAAAAACACACTAGGATTGTATAAATAAAATCAGCCTGAAGCCACAACATTTTGGCTTGTGATAAACATCATAAAATTATTTTTTAGAAACTGATGTTATAAATTATGATCCTCTGAAATATTATTCTTTAAAAGTTAGGTTATGTGGATTTTGAATGCTGTGGTATAGTAGTACTGAACCTCCACCTCTTGTGCCTCACAGGCCCAGCCCATCTATACTCCTTCGGCATAATGGTCAAAATCCTGTTGTTCAGTGTAGTAAATCACACAACACTAGGCTAAATTGAATTAATAGAGATTTAGTGAGTCAATTCCTCTGTAAATTCAGTTTATTCAAATGGGCCTATTCTAGTTGTGATTTACTGTGCTCGGCCTCTTTGAATAAAGGGAATTTACTAAGCAGTCAACCCCCCCCCCCAACTCCCCATTAATTCAATGCACCTTCTCCAGTGTAATTGACTATACTAGGCAACAGGATTTGGGCCACTTTGTGGTATATGACATAGTACTGTATACAGAATTCCAGCAATGCACCGTTTAATCTAGTATATGTTGGTGATCTGGACATAGGGGTAGAGAAAATGCAGCTCTTCAGACATTCAGAGAAAGTAGGATTAGGGCTTGAATCTACCTGAAATGCAACTGTGGTCTGTATATTGCAGTGCACTGATGGGGAATGGAGAAACTACATTCTGTTTAAGCTCTTAAATTTTAGAAGGCAGTGATCATTTAGTCAAGCTCAGCAGAGCCAAAATCCTGCATGGTGGAGTGAAAAGGCCCCAGAGTTCCATATGTTAGTTCTTTGCCACTCATGGAGGCTTCCAGTAGCAGCCAGAGCAGTGCTGAGCTACTCTGGCCTCTGCACATCTGCCTGGGAGATTTCTATACCTCCAGTCAGTGACTGTGTCTTGGGGACAGGAGATCACTGGCTAAGAGGATGAGAACTGCTTGCACTGTACAAGAAAATTTCAAATGTTTTCTCATGTGAGCATTACAAAGGAGAAGGTGCTTGTGCCGTTCTGGAGCTGATGCACTGTGAAATGACCGTTTCTATTCTTTATAGATTGAAAGTGGAGCAGTCTGGAAACAAGTGTATCAGGATCTTGGAATCCCTGTCTTGAACTCTGCTGCCGGATATAATGTCAAATGTGCTTACAAAAAGTAAGTAATTTAAGTGCCAAAATGCACTCCTCTTGGCCCAAAACCCCCACTGTATATAGTTTTTTTCATAAATATAATTACGGGGGGGGGGCATTTGTCCTACTGAATTTACTCTGAAATGAATTAGAATTGAATAAGAAAGTTATGCTAGTTTATGCGTAGCAAAAATAAAAACAGAAGAGTTACAGTGCGTAAAGACTAACTGGTTTATTTCAGTGTGGGCTTTTTTGGATTCCTTTCTGCTTTAATCTGAGGAAATGGATTGGCACTCTACAGAAGGTCACAGTGAAATAAATCTATTAGATTTTAAGGAGACACAACTCATGTGAAAAACTTTTTTATTGCAGCATTTTAAAATTCAGACACATTTTTAGGCCCCTGTTACTCTCAAGCTTGCAACCTTGAGCCCCTTTATCTCTTAAAATGAGTTACACTTGGTGAGGTTCTGTATTTACAGAAATGTATTTACAGATTATTTCCTATGGGTAGAATCAGCTTTGCTTTTAGCCCATACCTAATGGTCCGTTACATACATAGTAGCTTGCTCTCTGGCATTTGTGTAAGGAAGCATTCATTAAGCCCTTTCAGATTGCAGTAGCCCTGTTGCTTTCTACAAGGTCCTTTCTAATTCACACAGTTTTAAGCTGAAGCATTATGTGGAGTGCTACATCCATGGGAGTTTTTTGTTTGCATTTCCTACCAGAGTTTTGCTGGTAAAACAAATGTGTTAACTTATAAATGTACTGTAATTACGTATCTTTCTCCAGTATGACAGTACATTTACTAATTAATCAAATCAAATTGGTTGCTCCTGTCAAAAGTCAGACAACTCTTCTTGGAGCTATAATCTCCCTTTGTTTTGAAATTTACTTAAATTTATTTGTGAGCCTCTATATTACTAGGCTAACTGAACTGAAAACTACCTTTCTTGTATTTCTTTATGAAACAAGTGAATTCTTTTGGCAGTTACAAAACTACAGTTCTGATTATACCAAGTGTTTTGCATATGAATCTTAAACCATCAAAAATTAATCAAATAATAGAGTAGTTGTCTTATACTGCTAATTGAACTTACTGTTTTCTTTTTAGATACCTTTATGGATTTGAAGAGTACTGTACATCAGCCAATGTTGAATTTAAAATGGAATTACCAGAAAAAATAACCAAGCCTGGTAAGGACCATGAAAAAGATGCGAAAAAGCATGAAGAAGTGGCACTAAACGTGAAAGAAATAAAGGTGGAAACCGAAGGAAAAGATGGTGAAATAACAGTTTTGAACCAACATGTTACACCCATGGAGAATGAGAATGAAAGAAAAGAAAATGATAAACCCTGCCCATTGGTAAGAGCAGATAATTAAGTTGGTTAATTTATAAAATGTTTCCCTACGTCTTTTAAGCTGAAATCTTCTTTGGGGTGGTATTATGTCTGTTAAAAACCTTATTTGATTATAGCATTAAGCTACTGTTTTTAAAATCTTACTACATTTTTCAGAGTATTAAGGCCATTTGCAGGGTTCACTGAAACACAGCCTGTTGTGCTTCAGATTCACTTTTGTGCTGTGCACAGGAATAATCTGGATGACTAACGAATGAAAACTCATGAGTACGACAGGAATATACTAATCTACCTTGCTCCCCCCCACCAAGAAATATATGAATACATATGATTTTATGGATGATTTGCTTGATATCAGTGGCACATAGAGTGCTAATGATCGCAGCATAACCAGATCATAACTTTGTCAGTACCTCCTCATTTATTTCTAGATGTAAGTTTATCTATGACTTCATAAGTATATTCTCCACTAAAAGAACCTCATAGAAATTACTCAAGGAAGAGGGATCCTTATAGGTATATCCCAGAAGACCTGTTGGATCCTTACATGTAGATTACTTGATGGGCAAAGCATTAGGCTGTTGCACAGTAGAATCCCGCTTATTATGCAAGCAGATCTGCTAGTGAAAAGAGCTCTAGGCTACAGGATCACACAATCCAAGAACAGGCAAAGCATTAATTCTTGCTATTGGTGCGAAAAACGGGGAAGCTTTTAGATTTGAGAGAATTGTGTGTGTATGATGGGGGGAGGGATTTAGAAGCTTTGTGAAGAATAATTTCATTTAAGACACTTTTCAAAGCAATGTTCATACAGTATTGTTATTACACTCAACTGCCTATAGTTACATGCAAACAGCTATACTTGTACAATACTTTTAGGTATTGGTCTAGGACTCAACCAGACCTGTTAGTCCTCTCAAATACTATCATAACCTTTTTGCAGCAGGGCACATCTTGTTGTCTTTTGTATCTTCCGTTGTCCGCACCAAGTGAAATAAAGAAATTGGTGTTTGAAGATGCTAATAAAAGTCCCACTAAACTCAGTGTAAGGATTATAGGATTACCATGTTTCTGTCTGTGATTATACAGTACTTTCAAGGATCTTAATGTTCTTACACAGTTTAATTGAATATTGAGAGGTATTGCTACTCAGTTTCATTATACAGATTCTTATTTTCAGAGTCTTTTCCACATGGCTCTGAAAATGGTAACGCTAAAATGGTAATACTGTTTCAGAATCCAGGTAATAAAAAATCATTTCATTTACTTCAGTGTTGTCAATTTGCATTTTCAAATGTTTTTGTGTTTCTCTTGCAATTTAAAAAATGTAAGGCTGTAATCCTATGCTTAGTATTTGGAAGTAAGCCTCAGATATATTTTGATATCTAGGATTGCACTTCTATGCTCATTATCATGAAATTTGCCCTGTTGAACTCAGTAAGACTTACCTCTGAGTAGCTGCTACACATGCAGCAGCTTAAAAATCATCTGGCACTGGATAGATGTGGGTAGCTTATTGTTTAATATTTCAAATGACACATACTGTAATTTTATGTGACTTTTTGCATCTGGTTGCTTTGCTATATGAAGTTACACAAGAGTTGGCCCATTGAATCAGTGAATACATGGTGAGTTAGCTTCTCTGTGGTTTTATTGATTCAGGTGGCCCTCTTCTAATTGGGATTTACTGTGATAAGGAAGAGCATTTCAGCTAATACATTTCTTATTCATAGGTCAATGCAGAGATTATGATAGGAAAGTACTACAGAACATATAATTTTTATCATTTCCAGGAGAAGCAAAAGCAAATATTCCCTATGGCTTCAGCATGTCATGTAACTTTGCTTCTCGTTACACTGCAAACTGAGGTTCTTTGTACACAGACCCTCTAACTAAAGTCAAACCGTCGTCGTCTTCCTTGTAAGTAAGTCTGCTTGTGGGTAAATGAGCTGCCTTATTCCCTGAAAAGGGACAGGCTGTGATGCTAACCTGCAATCAGATTTACTTTTAAGTATGTACACAGATTTCCATTTCTAGAAGCAAAGTTATATGAGAATAGAGTTCCCCACAGTGTATTCTCCAAGGCTTTTATGGCTGGGATCTGATAGTTGTCTTCGGGCAGTTTGGCCATGTTCTGGAAGTTTTTCTTCCTGATGTTTCACCAGACTCTGGCTGGCATCTTCAGAGGACAAGGAGCTTGGGGAACCCCAGAGCACAGAGAAAAACTCCGAGTTCCCTGAGCTCCTTGCCCTCTGAAGATGTCAGCCACAGAGTCTGGCAAAACGTCAGGAAGAAGAATTTCCAGAACACAGCCAAATAGCCCGAAAAACCTCACAACAGCTATTTCCCACTGTATTTCTCAGAAAGAGGAGAAATTAAAATTAAAAAAAAATTCCTTGGGAAATGGGACATTAGTCAAGAACACCATCCAGGAAGCAATGTGGACTGTATCAGCTGCTTCTTGTACACACAGAGAGAAAAATGGCAGGTGCAGAGGCACCACAATTAACGGTTTCTTTAATAATTGTGGACTAGAGCATTGTTTTTTCCCCTTTTAGGGAAGCAAAAAACCATTTCAGGAATCTCACACTGATCAGGAAAAAGAATTAAGAATAAGTAAAAGAGAAGATGAAACCAATTTAGAATGCAAAGAAGATGAGAAGAGTGAAGACCTAGAAAACGAGAACACCAGCCTAGAAACTGAAGAGAGGGAGAAATCAAAGTAAGAATCTTCTGGTTTTGATACAAGTACCTCTGGGAAACAGTGCTGGGTTTTCAAATCGGAGAAGGGTAGCAGTGAGTGATGTAGCTTTAATTTCTTTCATGAATTGATATTTCATGACAGGATATTCTTTGTCTTATTTAGAGCTCACTGAGTACAGCTTGCACATCCAGTCCATTGTGCTTAAAGCACTCTTTGGCAGTTTGTAATCTTAATTATGCAGGCTACATATCCTCCCCCTCCCCACAAGCTGGATGCCCAATTTGCAGAGCTTGGAAGGATGAAAGTTTGAGATTGAACCTGATCATGAGCAGAGTTTTGGAAGTAATACTGCAGTTAAACCACTTCACCAGAAGGATCCTCCACTGTGTAGGGAAGAAATGGAGGGAAAGTAACAGTGTTGTGAGATAATCGTCTTCTATCCATTCAGTTGTGTCAGACTCTCAGTTCCTTTAATCATCTCCATGACTTTCTAACGGTGTGCGAGGAAAATGGTGAATTATCAAACTTTGGAAGACTTTGAAAATATACCAGGAAAACAGTAATTTGGAGAGAGAGAGAGAGAAATAGTGGGATTTAGTGAGAAAATAAGGTTTCAACAATAATAAGGAAATGTATATATGGAAGAATTAGAACTGGTGAGATTTCTGTTTTAGAGAATTGGAAAAATGAGGCAAATGTTTTGGCACTGTGTCTTGAATTGCTATAATAAGTGCGGTATCAGGGAAGTAATTGTGAGGCACTCATTGAACAGGGATATGAGAAATATAGAAGTGACTCTTGTCAGTTAGATTTATTGAACATTCAAAAAAATTGGTTCAGCAGATGTTCACCAGAAGGAACAACACTGTTTTCTATCCTGAAATTAATTAAGGATATATTAGTACCTGGTATTTTGATTCTCATGGAAGTTATCACATCAATAGAACTGATTCTGCTACATGATTAAAACAACTGATCAAATAGTTGTATTGATCCTGCAGGGCTACCCTTGCTGTGTTGGGAAATGTTGATAATGGTGTTAAATATCTAGAGGAAATTTTTGTATTCCATTTCTTTAGATATAATTATTGTATTTTGCTTTCACGTCTGAATTAAACACAGCAGCATGTCTTATCTGGATAACATATGCACCTGTTTGAACTTAATCTGGGGCATGTTTGAATATTTGACTCTTAGACATGAATGAATGTGTAGAAGCCATTGGTTGAGTAAACAGTTTTATTAATCATTTTAATTAGATATCACCATTTGTAAAATGCATATTTGCATGTGTGGCACTCTTGAAATTGACTTTTTATACATTGTGTTATTTGGCATAATCATTGTTTTTGATCCTGATGTGTGATTGTTTCTTTATCACAAATTTATCTTTGATGCACTTGTTTTGTGAGGCAGCGGTGGTTGAGCTGAATTTTAGAACTGAATTGGTTTCTGAATCAAATTTTACAGCTGGTTAGTCTAGTTAGTTCTCTTGAGTTTACAGTATTTGAAATTTGTATGTTTGACTGCAACAAAAATTAGGTGTGTTGTAAATGTTGCATGTCTTTTGCTGTTTTGTTGTTGAAAAACTTGGACTGGATTATATTGAGGAGCTGCTAGAATGAAATAAAACAGGATAAAAGCAGCTGCTCAAGAAACCAGCTAAAAAGGGTGAGTCATGTGTGTATGATATTAAACATCATTTCCCAAACAGCAGCTTGTAATATATAACAGGGGAAGCCCAGCTATTGTTGTTCCCTCCACACCCTTTAAAAAGATGGTCTTAGAGAACATGGGCATCACATACAGTGTTTGGTTAGATCATCAGTATGTATGGCAGTAATGTGATTAAAGCTTTAATTGCTGTTGTTGATACTTGGTTCAGGAAAAATTGAATTCTTCAGTTTAAAGGATTTATCTGTGTAATCTTTATATGATAGAAGTTTTATATCTGAAGATATTGCTACATTAATTGACTAATTTCTTTTCCTTTTACAATAGATGTAGGCAAAGGTTTGTAGTAATTCAGTATTATATAGCAGAAAGCATTAGTATTTTCCATTTGAACTCTCTTTGTTAATGGAGAATTTAGCCATTGAACTGGATCAGTTGAGTTCCATAGTGTGATGTCACTCCTGGTAGTATGCATCACCATGGTGGCTTTCAGTCACAATTGAAATGTTCTGTATGTTTTAGTCTTATGTGTTTTAAAGATACCTATCACAAAACCTGGCCTTTAGTTTCAATAAATATTTTGTTAACTGCATATAAATATTATTATGTGATCGATAACAGGGGTAATGGTAAAGGTTCCCCCCAAACTTGCATGCTAGTTGTGTCTGACTCTAGAGACGGTGCTCATCTCTGTTTCCAAGCCAAAGAGCCAGTGTTCTGCAATTCCTTGGCCATGTGGCTGGCATGGCTGAATGCATTTCTGCAGATGGAACACTGTTTTACCTTCCCGCTTTTTATGGTGGTACCTATTTATCTACTTGCGTTTACATGCTTGCAAACTGCTAGGTTGGCAGGAGTTGGGGTTATCAGCAGGAGCTCACTCCTCTGCGTGGCACCTGCGACTCGAACCTCTGAGATGTCGACTTTGCAGCCAACATTTCAGTGCTCTAGCCCACTGAGCATCCATACCCGTGTTATCTATATCATATTTTATTATATGTTTTATAACATATTTTACATTAAATAGAAAAATCTAGGATAGTTATTTATTTATTTATTTGACTTTTATATACAGTCACCCCCCCCACCATTTTGTGGTTCAGGTACTGCAGTCCCACTATATCGCGGGATCGCAGTACCTGTGCCTCGGGCTGCTCGGGGGGGCGGGGGTGATCGCATTGCTCTGACCTGCCACCCCATGCTCCTCTGAGAAGCCTCGGGGCTGCTGGGGGGGGCGGCGGGGGGATTGCATCACCCCGCCCCCCCACTCCTCCGAGAAGCCTCGGGGCTGCTGGGGGACTGGCGGGGGCAATCACATCACCCCACACCGCCCCCCAGTCCTCCGAGAAGCCTCGGGGCCGCTCTGGGTGGTGGTGGTGGGGTGATCGCATCGCCCTGCGCCACCACTCCACGCTCCTCCGAGAAGCCTCGGGCTGTGCAGGGGGCCGGCGGGGGGGCCATGCAATCTCCCACGCTGCCCTCCCGCGTGGCCTGAGGCTTCTCGGAAAAGCATGGGATGGCGGCGTTGGGCGCTGCCCTGCAATCTCCATTGAAATGTATTGAGCCAATGCATTTCAATGGAGAAATTTTCCCCATTGGAATGCATTGAGCCAATGTTTTCCAATGGGGAAAATTTTCTCCATTGAATGCATTGAGCCAGTGCATTTCAATGGAGACGGCCCCGGACGAGAAGTCTCGGGGCGGCGGGGCGGGCGGCAGCGGGAGGTGAGATCCCCCTGCCGCGGCACACGCCGCCCCAAGACTTCTCGGACTGGTGCGCACCGGCGGCAGCAGGGGGATCTGATTGCCCCCCCAACCCACTTCCGCATATCGCGGATTTTCAGGCATCGCGGGTCGGGTGGGTCCCTAACCCCTGCGATAGGTGGAGGGTTACTGTATAGCCCTATGGCTACTTTGGGCAGTTTACAACATAAAATCGCAATATAGCAACAATAACACATTTAAATACAACTTGTGTCTAGATACAAAATACAAACAACATATTGTAAACAAAGTTTTACTGTACTGAATAAATCAACAGCAATAAACTAAACTAAAATTAAAAATAATCAGGTGATTGATCAAATAAGAAACAAAACAAAAAAGGAGATAAGTGTAAAAAGAATAGCATCGTGCTTTTAGAGTTATAAAGACCATGTCATCTGAAACATCAGGGTGTATTTTAATGTTGTCAAAACCTTTGGTAAATTTGGATAAATAAAAATCAGTGCATTGAGAAATTTTCCAAATTGCTGTACCAATATAAAATAGGTACTGTACTAGCTAGTATTAATTTATGATCTTAGATATTTCTATGCCTTGTGTATGCAGGGGTTTTACTTGCTTCTGATGCACTTTTGGTAGCTAGGATCTCAAATACATAGACAAATGGTAATTTTCCATGTTTATGTTCTGCCTGGCTCTTACAGAATTGTGCCATATGTTGGCTATATTTGGTGAATACAGCATGTTAAAATAGCAATGATATCTATGATTGGCTGCATTTTGTTTTAATGGAGCATTTTAACTAGTGAGGAATACAAAAGTTGGTTGTTATTTGCCTCCTTTTGTTGTTTCTGAAAATCCTAAAACAGATATTAATGTTTATGGTTATCAGATATTATTTTAGAATAATATGTATATAATATATCTAGTATTTGTGTTCTGCATAGTTTGATTCTTTTTAAACTCTTTATTAATCTGTTGATTTCTGATGTTCTATGACGTTCCATAGATTTCAATTATTAAGGTTACTGTTACATTTGTCACTGGTGTTATTTTCCTAGTAAACTTGACTTCTAATGTTTTGTAGTATGTCTTGCTCCTGTAAATAATGTGATGTTAGTACCTAGACACAACTTGAGGCATTAAAGCTTAGAAAGGATAACCGTTTAATATAGCTAGTATTATGAACAACTCTATGAAGCAATAAATGAAACCTGTGTAATGTACAAAAGTGATTGTTCAACTTAATTAAACAGTATTGTAAGAATTTAATTTTGGAGATTAGTTGCTCTATGCCTGTCACAAAGGGAATTATTGAAGTGGAATTGGTTCCTGTGTTAATTAAAACAATACTGAAATCACTCTTGGTAGTCTATTCCACTATTGTTTGAAAATGTTCAGTGTCTAAAGATTGACTGAAGTTGACGCTTCTCTCTTGCTTTTCATGTGCTCTTGTTTAAAATGCAAGAAATACCTTTTTAATGCAGATGTGGTTCTAGATCCTTACCACGTTATTTGTACATTGGAAGCATGCCATGAAAACACAAGCCTCTCTTCAAGCAAAAAAATAAAATAAATAAATAAAAACACCCCTTCTTCCCTTTATTAGCTACAGCCATAGGCCTGATCAAGGACAATGCTAATTGTAGTTAATGCTAGTAAGAGTTTAGAAATCTACTTAGAATAAGTGTAAACTGTTGGAATATTTAGTATGGTGTGGTCACTTTGCTTGGAGTGCAAATGTGATTTAACTGCAAGAAGGGCAGAAGAATCCACACTGAGATAGTATAGATAAATGTTGCATGTTATAAAGACTGGCTTATGATTGCCTGTCTCAGTTTAGAAAGTGCCAGAATTACGACTACACGTTTTGAAGGAAAATATAATAAAACATTCTGCATTCTCAGAGTGAAGGGGTTTTGTCATTTTGTGTAAGAGGAAATTAATGTATTCTGCAGTATTTGTATCTATACTGTATAAAAAGTATTTAGAAGTTGTCCCTGTGTGGACCCTGTTCACTCATGCAAGTGTTCCTTTTCTACCTCTGGTTTCTTCTCTGCTTGCTGCCACTGTGTAACTCTTCCTCTCCTCAGCATTTTGTATTGCTGTTTTACTGTTGAAAAAATATTGTAGCAATAATGTAGCTGATGTGTTCTCTGTCTGGCCCTAACACTTCAAAAATGGCACATAGAGTCTACACATGACTGCTGAATTGCATTTATCTCTTAAATGAATCAGATTTGGAATCGTACTTTACAAATAAGTGAAGCAAATACAAATAAAGTATCTATTCGTGGAAAACAATAAAAGCAAACTTTAGAATTAAGAATCTTTGTTATAGTTTTTCTAACCAAATGTATGATATATTAAAAATGACATTATGTTCTGTATATATAGTTTTAAAGTTATTTTTAAAAGTAGGAGTGGCTTTCTTTGAGGATGTGCTGTAGTTTTGGATAGCTCATTTTTAAAGGGATTTTTAGAGGCATTTATGGTAAATATGTGGTGGCAGAATTTAAATTGAGGAAGAAATTTAGACAGATCTGAGAGCTGGTTTTTTTGTTTTAATTGTCTTACATTAAGATTGTCATAGATTTTAGACAGTTCTTTCCTAAAATAGCATACCCTTGTGTAACTATGATCTAAAACACATGAATACTTCCTATTATTTTCACTGTTACTGTTAATAAAAAGAATTTTTAGAAAAGATTTGGCTAGTAGCTATGTTTATAAAGCACAGCAAACGGCAGCAAGCAGCATGATATTTGAATGACTTGCATTGATAAAATACTATTGATTTCTAACAAATATTCTTGCTGAATATATCTAGTATACTGTAATCTCAATAAACGTCATGGGAAGCATACATCTACCCCCATACTGAGTCTTGGAAAAAAATCCAAGAAAGTGAGGGATTTTATTGAAATACCAGGTATTTAAGTACTTCAGTGGGCTTGTCTCATGGATTTATTGCAGAGCATTGCCTCATGTTTTTGATATATTAATAATTCTTTAATATTTAATTATACTATTATGCTTTTAATATATTAATAATTCTTTAACATTTAAGTATACTGTTTTTAGATTTTCGTATTCTGTTTTTAATAATATAAGGCACCTTGTGTTCTTTTTTAGCAGTAAGACTGGTAATACATATGCAGAGAGAAAATAATAATCTGTTTAAATGTTTCATATTGAAAAATAGGTTAGTAATGAAAGTGTAACAATTAGTTGGGTACTTAAGGGATGAATTTATACTTGAGAGGAATCTGGTGGCCATTCTTAGTTTCCCTCTTTCAAATATGAATGGAATGCATACTATGCTCGTTAGTATTCCTTCAAACTAATAATCAGATTAGTCTTTCAATAATATTTGCACTTTTAATCCTCAAATTTGTATCTGACTCCCATAAGCATTTTAATATACTTGATTCCATCTGGTATTGTTGGTTCATTTTTTTCATTTCCCTTTGCTGACTGTTGAAGCTCCATTTCTTTCGAATGTATGCACTCTTGAGGTAGTTTACAGGCGGGAACTGCTTACATTGCCATCTGGCTTTGCCATCTTATTTTGATGTACTTCATGTTCTAGAGTTCCTGTGCTCTGTGCCTTCAGTTCTCTGCTTTGCAACATTTCCATTTCTGTACAACAATGTTTAGTCTTCACACTACTACAGTTCTGTGAAATCTATAGAACAGCTTATAGCTGTCATCTACTGTGCAAATCTTGACTGTTTGGAATGTAAGAAACCCAGTGTTTGCTTCTGTACAAACATGTCAGAGTGAGATTTCTGAAAGGTATACCGGCTTACTCTGGCTGTTACTCTGACGCCTGCTTCATGGCATTGAATGTTCAGTGCTTTCTTATTTGTATGGCAAGATTTTCCATCTGGGAATGGAGTGAGATGGCTTTTGTAGTAAAGATCTTCAAAAACCAGTTTCAACACATACAAGCAGGTATTCTTGACAGCTCTTCTGCTCCCTGAGTTGAATATTCTTGGCATTAGTTGCATCATTATATGGTTCATCTATGATGGGAAATTACTTTTCAACAATTTTGAACACAATAATGATCCCTGCTTTAATGTTCTAGTGCTTCCTGGCATATAGTTCTAGAAGATGTTACAGACTGCTGTGAGAATTACAACAATTCTTTTATTTGCTTTTTAGCCAGTGCTTTCAGACATACATATTTTTTGCAAGTTTCTTTTTTTCCTTTTTGCATTTTTTGCAACTCTGAAGGTAACTAATTTTTAACAAATGAGAGAGAGAACTGAAGAGCTCTAATGATTGTGTTTTGCCTGCTGTGAATGAAGCAAGGGATGACATATTTCATTCTTGCGGGATCTGCTGCAGTTCTTCTTATTTCTTGTGAAATCTCCAAGATCTACAAACTGGAACAAAGTATCTGTCATAGTAGCTTAAGGAAAAGTATAAAGTGCCCGTGAGCATGTATATGCTCAGCTCAGGAATTTACTTTCGTTACTAGCAAAGAGCTCTTAGCCTTTTCATGGAATCCACTTCAACTGCTTCTGCCTTGTAACAGCCAAATAAAAAGTTTCCAATTACTACCATTCTTGTTCTTTTTCCAAGAGAGCTTCCATCAGATTTCCAGTGTTTTTGCCCGTTATTTGAGCAATGAAGATTCATAATACAGTTTAAGAATGTACATAGTTTTGAAGAAATAGAATTATTTGTTTAAACAGGTCTCATTAATCAGTGTGTTGTCTTACATTTAACAAATTTGGTTTACAGAAATTAAATATATATAAGAATTTATAGATTAGGATAGGGAAGAGAGAAATAGTACTAGATGTTAATGGGACACTTTTTAGGGAAAAAATATATAGCATTCACTGTCCCTTAACGCTGAGAATTACATAACTAATTCCGCACACCCAACAGCATTTTTCTCTTTTGACCTTCTCTGGCCTTACTTTTCACCCTCCTTACCTATACTTGAAATGGCCATGTCTATCTGGAATTATATTTAGTGTAAGATGCTGTTTGGGGGAGGGGATAAAACAAATGGAAAGAGGTTGAACTGAACATCCCATCTGTACACGAAACGGCGATGTTGAGATTATGGCCATACATTGAAACAAGTCATCTCACTGGCAGCTTTAATTTAGATGGCGACATAAAGGCATGGTAAAGTTTAATTTTGTCTGTGAGGAAAATGCTTCTTTTTTGTGTGGTGAACATTTCTGTGTTGTGGGAGAATTGTAAGGGGGAATAGAATGCATTTCTTTAAACAACCAAGTTTTTATTTATATATGAAGTATTATAAAAAACAAAATCTAGATATTCTACTTCTATTAGACCATTTTCTCTATAGTTCTCAGTAGAAAAATGTGGTTTTAAGGTGTTTTCTATTCAGTTATTAATCATATGTTTTTAATATACTGTGAACTAAGTACATTCAGTGTATGATTGAAGAAGAGTGGTTAGGACCAGGGTACAGAGACAACCCCCCCCCCCGCAAAATGGAAGAGAGGACTGTTGAACAGCTGTTGCCATTGGTTAAGAGACATTTTTTTTTAATTGAACAAGGCTTGTCTCTTTAGCAGCAGAAACTAGCAAAATAGCTAAGGAAATATTTGGCTGCACATATGTTTCACCCTAACCCAGCCTGTGCCCTCTTTCAATCTTGACCTGAGCATTTAAAATAGCATTTATTTTGGATGTCCGCAACTTCAAAATTCTGGACAAAATTCAAGGGGAAATGCCCAGGCTTCTGGAGAAGCAAAGTTAAAATGAAATCTCTCTTTTTAAAAAGTCTTGAAACATAATACTGAATAGAGTTTTATTATTTGGAAAAAAAATACCGCAGCTTTAATATCCGTATATTTCAACCAGGATCCATAGAATCATTTTAGGCATGTACAAAGTTTTAGATATGCCATAGAGATCATTGTACTTTTTCTTTTGACTTGATGAGCCTTTTACTTGTAATGCCATATCACAAACTACTTTTGAAATCCACCTCTGTTTTTTTAAAAATGTAGATAAGGTTTGGATGTTCTTTTTGAGAAATTCAACAGAAAAGGCTCTTTGAGTGTGCGGAACTAGATGTGTAGCTCTTTCTCCTTAGCAATCAAAGAGTGACAGTTTGGTAAGCAGTGCTAAATCAATTACCGTAATCCAGTGTGGCAAACTAAAACAAAATCACGGGAATATATGCTAATTCTCTAATCTAGTCATGTATAAAACACACAGTAAAAATTTGGATGAACAATATTTATATTTGAGAAATATGGATCCAAAATGGAGGAAAAGATATTGCAGCTAGAGTCAGACTGCTCCAACACCATCTTGGCATATGACTGCATCTTTAGTCTTCACAGATGGTGATAAACCTTTTTTTCTTTAATCAAATCATCTTTTAAAATCTTCTTTTAGTTTTAAAACATCTTTTTGTCATTAGTCAGGTTGCTTGGCTATATTCTCTTTACTTGAGGATACTAATCTAAATTATCATCTTTAAGGGATTTCATATATATACACACACATATATATGGAGCCAACTGTACTTCACCACTCTGTGCATCCACAATATTAATCAGTATACGCCATTTGGCACTGAACATTTTTTCAATATTTTTATTAACTGACATTTTCTAAACCTTTCAAGCAATGGCACCATTAAGGAGGAAGATGATGAAGAAGAAGAGGAGGAGGAGGAAGAGGAAGAGGAAGAGGAAGAGGAAGAGGAAGATGACAACAATGAGGAAGAAGGATTTGAGTGTTATCCACCAGGCATGAAAGTCCAAGTGCGGTATGGACGAGGCAAAAATCAAAAAATGTACGAAGCTAGTATTAAAGAATCTGATATTGAAGGAGGAGAAGTCCTTTACTTGGTGCACTACTGCGGATGGAATGTGAGGTAATTGAGATTTAGCTAGCCTTAAAACTACTTCCAAAATACACTTGTGTATTTTAAAACACGCTGAATATTGAATCTTTTCAATATTGCTGCTCTATGAAGATCACTGTACTGTATAAAGTTATTTATAGTATCAGATATAACTACAGCATCCTAGTAGCATATGGATCAAGAAGAATATTCTTATTCTTGCTACAGCTTAGCTTTAATTATTACCATATTGAAATAACACGTAGACTTCTTGTTCTGCTCATTCTTGCAATTCTGAGCAAAACACAGCTGCGTTCATACTAGACTGTGCAAAGCATGGCTCCATATGTCGCGAAGTCTAAGATAGAAAACAAAAGTACATTTTTTTTACAAGAAGTGAAGGTGAGCTTTGGTTTCCTTTGGGAAAAAAATTGGATTTCTTTCTGGACTACTGCATGCAGGAAGCTTTAGTTCATTTTTAGCATTAAAACTGATGGTCAATGTCTCTGAGAACCCAGGGTTCTTACATGCATCATTAAGTAGAGTAAATAGCTGGCTTTTACTCGGTTGGACCCGTTTTCTTGTGGCCCTTTATTTCAGAAGAAGATTCATCTTGTCAAGATCACTCGTGTCACTATTTTGTTCTTGAGCATCTCTCTGTCATTATGGTTTGTTGCCATAATGTAGTGCTTTGGAGAAATTTTGGATTCAGTATTTTACCAAAAACATCACATTCTGTGCACTTCTTGTATTGCTGTATCCTTGAGGTCTTTCTAAAGTTCTTGGACGGTTATGAGCCTTATGAAGGCTTTTGTAACAGGGCTCATATTTTGCATCAATACTTGTATGAACTCCTTCTCATCTTTGCTTGCCATTTTGATATACAGTACATTACTTTTACAGTACTCTTTGTCTAAAAATGCTAGAGGAGAGGCCTTTAGTATTAGCACAGGCAGCCAGCATGAGTCATAGTGGGAAAATCATGTCATGCTGTCTACTCTGTTTCATGATTGATTTATGTTTGATGAAGTCAAATCAGAAAAGTAAGAGGCTAATACTGAAGATTCTGGTTAAGCTTTTCCCCTAGTGTTTCATTCCTTTTCCTGTTGTCTGACTTGTGAACATCTTTGATCCAAGTTGAATTTGTATTGTAAAAAAGTCTTGGGTTTTACATTAGAGTGATTGGTGTGCATATATATACTTATCACAGTTAACTTGTTATAAAGCCTTTAATTCTGTTCAATTTCATTTAATTTGAAAGGTAGTATATTTTAGATTACTAATCAAATATCCTCTTGTTTCATCCAAGTATTAGGAAAAGGTTGAAATTTCAGCTGAGTTTGGAGGCTCCATGTGCTTTTTGTGAAAGAAAAATCCATGCTTTGATTTCAAAATAATGATAGGCCAGTATGAAAGATAAAATAGTTATAATTAATTTTTTGAATCTCTATTGGTATTTTCTTTTATAGGTAGCTCACCCCTGCTCAGGCTTTTCAGGGAATTGAATGGATGGTATTTTTATATAGTATCTTCAGAATCAAAGTCATAGGATAGTTACTTATGTGCTGGAAGGACTTCTGTGTACATGTTCCACTTTGGGTGTTCTCCTCATATGTGAAGTACTCAGCAGTGTATTGAGCAACGTGATACTGATTTTTTTCCCCATGTCCTCATGCCAGGAGCTCTAGCAGAACAACTACTAAGAATTCATACCTAAAAAATAAAGTATACAAAACTCATACTTCAGAATTGAATTAAGCTTTTAATCTTGAGCTCCAGGTAGATAGTACAAAAGGTGTGTGGGTGTGATCATTTTGAGGGTTGTTGTTATGCATTGTGTTCTTTCTAACTTTACCTGACTCTTCTGTATTCTCTTTCATCATCTAAGGACAACTAGTTTGATACATTACTATGATTCTTTTTCTCCCTTTCTTCCCTACCAGAGTGCAAAAAAGTGATTGATAGTATATGATGTATGTCTCATGTCAGACTGAAGTGCTGGCAAAACCGTTCTGATTACTGTATTCAGTATTAGTTCGAAGCATGGTTGCTGTGGCCTCTCTTTTGCTTTGGGACAGTACCTGATGCTTGACTTGACTGTGTGGTGTTATTATATATTCTTTATTGATATGTATACTCGTGTTTTAGAGTGAGGAAACTAAATTAATTTTAATGAAGTCAAAACATTGTTTATGTGATGTAATCAGACTAAACTCTCACTGTGCCCCTTTTTTAAAGGACTGGAGGGTCAGGTAGATCCTTGATGATTATTAGAATGCTTATAGGACTGTGTAGTCATTTTAAGATGTGTCAGTAATAGTGGAAAGTTTTTTTCTTGTTGTCTGGAGTAGTTCAGAGGGAAGATATATTGAGGAATTTCTATTCTATATATTGAATGTAAATCTTTATGTTCTCTTTTACTGTTAATTTAATTCACACCTGATATGTGAGTTTTCTGTTTGGACACATTTGTGGAGATAGGGGAGAGCGTGCACATTCGTGAACTTATTATGTTCATGAAGGGTGTCTGAATTGGTGCAAAGTGGGGAAACTGTATTGTGTTTTGTTTTTAGACTGGAAATGGAACCATGCAGAATTAGAGTATACTAAAGAACAGGGAGATGGTCCATGGCCAGTAGTTTCTAAGTAATGAAATGGATTTTCAGTGTTGTAAGAGGTAGTTGCATCCAGTCACATCAGTTTACCTTGGATTTAGACTTGGATGTCACTTTTACATGGGCAACCAGGGCTGCCTATGTCTGCTTTTTCTGGCTGTGACACAATTAGTTTTTAAAAGGTACTGAAAAATACAAAGTATAGATGCAGCAGTTGGATACAGATTTACAGACTAATACTGAAGATTCTTAAGCTGCTTCTCCCCCTCCCCAATATTTCATACCTTTTACTGTTGTTTGACCTGTGCACATATTTGACCCAAGTTGAATTTGTATTGTAAAAAATGAAGCCTAGGGTTTTACATTAGAGTGTGATTGGTGCACATATGTCATATACTTATCACAGTGAACTTGATATAAAGCCTTTAATTCTATTCTTTCATTTAATTTGAAAGGATGTGCATTTTAGATTACTAATCAAATATCCTTTATGTTTCATCCAAGCACTGTATTAGGAAAAGGTGACACAATTAGTTTATAAAAGATACCTAAAAATATCAAGTGTGGATGCAACAGATGGATACATATATTAACATTCTAGGATTGTCTGCAATTCCTGCTGAGTGTATACAGTGGTACCTTGGAAGACGCATGACCAATAAGTTGAAAAACTTGTAAGACGAATGAAATTTCCGGGAATAGGCATGTTTTGTCAGATGATTTTTCCCTATGGGTTAAATTTGTCTTCAGAGGTACCATTGCAGATGGGGTGCTGCCGACCAAGCAGTGTGCAATACCCAATCCCTGGCACCAGGGGGGCTTTCTGAGGGAAGCAGTGGTGGCAGAGCTCTGTGAGGATCACTGTGTCCCCACTTCGCCTACCAGCTTGGTGGGCAAAGCGGGGAACCAGCGATCCTCTCCCAGCCCTGCTGCCGCCGCTTCCCTCAGCTCGCCTCCACTGCTGGGGCTGTTTGTGAAGGAAGCGGTGGCGGATCACCACCACCGCCACTTACCTCATAAACAGCCTGGGCTGTCAAATAGCCCAGGTTGGGTGAGGATCAACGAGTCCCTGCTTTGCCCACCAGTTTTGTGGGCGACGCAGGGACTCATTGCTCCTCACCCAGCCTGGGCTGTTTACGAGGAAAGCGGCGGTGGCGGATCAGCACCACCACCACCGCTTACATCCTAAATAGCCCAAGCTGTCAAGGCAAGGATAACTGGGCCACTGCTTTGTCCACCAAAGATCATCACCCAGCCTGGGCTGTTTGTGAGGGAAGCTTTTCCCCTGCCCCAACCCAGCCAACAAGAGGAAAAGCGCCCCCCTTTCGCTGGGTTCACTGGTAGTGGAAGACTGATCCCGCACAGCCGTCTGCTGTCCGGCGATTATGGGGGTTTGGGACAGCCTTCCCATAGGAATGCATTGAAAACCTATTAATCCCTTCCCTCCGAAGTGGATTAATTGGTTTTCAATGCATTCCTATGGGAAACATTTTCCAAGATGACTTTTTGTAAGATGAATTGCCCCATAGAACAAATTAAATTCATCTTACGAGGTACCACTGTACTTAATAGCAAAGCCACCGTATATGCTGTGAAAGAGCTTTTAGAGTTTAAGTAAGTGGTCTATACATTTCACTAGATTTGAATGAACAGTATCTGAGTCTTGGGTATAAAACCCAGAGCTTACTTGTGCTGATAGGTGCTGCTAAATGTACTTCCTCATCTCTTATATTTAGCAACAATAATGTCAGATTTTTTTCTTTAGCTTTAAAGTAGGTATAACATAGAAAATAGTGTAAAGAATTTCCATAATGAAGTACTTGGTTGATAATGGTTGCCCGTTGCTTTGTATTTTATACATAAATGGAAGAACTAGTGGAAAGAAGAATAGTTGATATATGTACATAGATATCTTGGTAGTTTTTAGAAGGTGTTCTTTGCTGATGTCCTTGGACTTTATTAGTAGCATTTCAGAATAACAATTTTCTGCTTTCAGAGTAAAATGTTCTGTTCATGGAGATAAACTATTTTCACTGAGATAAACTACTGAAACTATGGATATGGTATCAAAGATAACTTGGGATTTTATTCTTAATTTTATAACACTATAAATTGTATAAACTACTCCTCTCTAGTCTTTTGTTTGGATTGCAAATGTTTCCTTACTAAATGGCTTTCTGCTCTTGAAGTAAAATCTGTAATTAGAGATGGGCACGACTCAGAAAAATTGTTCGTTTTCGTTTTCGGCTAGGGGTCTGTTTCGGCTCGTTTCCGTTTTCGTGAGCTAATTTCAAAATTTTTCGTTTTTGTTTCGTTACGTAACGAAAACGAAAAAACGAAAACGAATTTTTTTTCGTTTTTTCCCATTTAGCTCCATTATGTGTTTTTCCAGTAACGAAAAACGAAAATTGGCTCGAAATTAGTCATTTCGTTTTCGTTCCAGTTCTGAGCCGTTTTTCGTTTCGTTACGTAACAGAAACGAAAAACGAAAACGAAAATACCGCTAAGCCGTGCCCATCTCTATCTGTAATTGGAGAGCTTGGTAAAGCATTAAGAGAGTCACAGAATGAGAGGGCTTCCGCTTCTGATTGTCCCAAGAATATAAAATGGAACAACAAGAAATCTATCATAATAATGTGGCTATGTGACTGACTTACAAACCAGCATTTCCTCAAACTTGAACAGGTTAGATTGTAGGCCAATGGTGTACATGCCTTTCTGTAATATGGAAAAGATAATGTTGCCTTATCCAGAAAGGTTTTTGTAAGAATTTCAATAAGTTAATGTAAGTTCACCGCTCTGCCATGGATGGCTTTTATTATTTTATTTTATTTTTATTTTGTTTATAATCTCTCAGCCTCAGCCTGGGACTCTCTGACCAGTAGAATGAATATTTCATTAACATGTTCTTTTGTGGCTTTGCTGTCAAGTTTTAGAATTTGATTCAGAATCTATGATATGATGTGTCTGAGAAGTAAATTTCCATTTTTACCTGCAGATTACTCTAATATATGGCTTATAGAGTGCAGAACTATTTCCTGAACCAGCATTTTCATCTGGCTTTTCTTCCTATCTACAGCCATTATTTCAATAGTTGTCTTCTGTTTTAGTTTAAAAGGGCATTTACATATCTATTTAAATGTTATCTACAGATTACATTATTATTATTATGCAGTATCTGAGTATAACTGTAAGAGTATGACTCTTAGAGATTCACCCATACCTCGATGGTGACTTCCTGTGGACAGTCGTGCAAGCGCTGGTCATCTCGAGGTTGGATTATTGTAACCCTATGTACATGGGGCTTCCCTTGACCCTTGTCCGGTGACTACAGCGGGTACAGAATGCAGCAGCCAGATTGGTTATTGGTGTGGGACGCTTTGACCGCATCACCCCAATACTGGCTTGCTTGCGTTGGTTACCTGTTGCCTCCCAGATAAGGTTCAAGGTGCTGATTTTGGTTTACAAAACCCTCCATGGCTTGGGACCTGAGTATCTGGCAGAGTGGATCTCCTAAAGACAAGTATCAGGCCAGCCCACCAGGGCATTGCTGGCACTCTTGCTCTGGGTCCCCCCCCCCCCACACACACACACCGGAGGCCTGTAAGGGATCTACTCGTAATTAGGCCTTCTCAGTGGCTGGACCAGCATTATGGAATAAACTGCCATGTGAGATTCGCCAAGCTGAGTCCCTAATTACATTCAAAAAAGCTTTGAAAACCTAGCTTTTTAAGGAGGCATACAGCAATATGTGACTGCTGTTTCCCCCTTTTGTGAACTGTATTTTCCTGCCATTATGCCGGGTTTTTGTGTGTTTCTGGGTTGGTTTTGGTTTTGTCTTATCTGATTGTTTTGGTTTTGGTGTTTTAATCCTGATTATTTTATTTGGCTTTTGTTGTGACCAGTCCAGAATCCCTTTGGGGAAATCAGAGTGGCCTAGAAATGCAAAAATAAATAAATAAATAAATAAATTTATAAAATGTGCTCTTATTATTACAGCAGACTATTAAATATATGTGTATGTGTTTCATTGCCTTGTAGATATGATGAATGGATAAAAGCAGACAAGATAGTGAGGCCAGCTGATAAAAATGTACCAAAAATAAAGCACCGAAAGAAAATAAAGGTAGGTCACTTGGAAGTACTACACACAATGAGACACAGTAATCATTTTTAGCCTAGTGTTGTTCAGTGTGTGAGCAAACAAGCAACTTTTCCTGTATCAAAAACTGTTCTTCATGCATGTGTCCACAATATAAATTGGTAATGCAAATTTTTGTAGCCTGTTTAGGGCTACAATATAGCCATGAAGAACTCTGATTGACCACTTCTGTTTAAACTGTGTTTTCTCTCAGGTCAAGCAGGACTCACATGTGTGATCTCAGTAATCTGGAATCTTACATGCTGGGTGTTTTAGAGGGACATTCTCACTACAGTAACCCCCCGCCTATCATGGGGGTTAGGGACCCAACCCGACCCATGATAATTGAAAATCCATGATATGCAGATGCAGCCCCCCACCAAGTGCTTCCCGCCAAACCAGAAGTGACTTCCGGAAAACCGGAAGTGGCCGCTGGATCGCTAGAAAGCAGGAGGACTCAGAAATGCTTTTTGGCAAACTGGAAGTAAAAAGCATTTCTGACTCCTCCGACATGCCCAGCAAGGCCCTCAGAGGCCCCAAAAGTGCTTTCCAGCGATCCGGAGGTCAGTTCCGGCTTTCTGGAAGTCACTTCTGGTTCGACGAGAAGCATTTTTGGGGCCTTCGACAGCCTGGGAAGGCCGTTGGAGGCCCGTTTGGGGCAGCACGAGGCCTGGGGTAAGTACAGGAATCCTGAAACAGGCCTGTCCAGCTTACCCTAGGGTTTTATATATATATACTGTAGTCCTGCGATATACCGGGACCACCGTATATGAACTGCAAAAGGGCGGGTGTGTGTGTTACTGTATTAAGTAGTTAGACACAGAGTTCATGTGAGTTGGGAAGTAAAAATATTTTGAATAGCAAGAACTACAAACCTGCATAAAAACATAATTGAGTTCTGAATGTCCTTCATTTCAGCAGAAAATTTGTAAACTAACTCATTTAAACATCCCATTAATCAAAATGTAAACAAAAAGCTTAGGAATTGCTTCATAATACCTCGTGCTGCCCCATAATAAATGTTGTCATTTGCTTGTGTTTTATGTTAATAGAGCATTTTTTCATTTACTCTAGAATAAAACTGACAAAGAGAAAGATGAGAAGTATTCTCCTAAAAACTTTAAGTTGCGACGCTCATCAAAACCACCTTTTCATGCCAGTATTTCACCTGAGATGGCATCCAGACCAGTCAATGCTGAAGCCAAACCTTCTGAAGCAGCTCCAAATAAATCTTTAGAGATTATATCTGTCCTTAACGGACTGCAAGGTAATGAACACAGATTTTCTGTTTGTGAGAACGTTTTTGTAGTATCAAGGATTTTTTCTATTGCTTGTAAATAAATTCATGTCTGATAGGTGGTTATTTAGAATTATCAAGAAAACATTGAGCCCACTGGAGTACCCTATCTTAATGCATCTATTGAGTGGGCAGACACAATGGAAATGGTATATTTTTTGACTCCAGGATTCATCCCTTCCCAGCAAGCAAGGTGTTTAAGAGGGACAACTCTCTGGCTTAAAATGAGATTCTGGATTGCCTCTCTAGGAACCTCTGGCAGGCACTGCTGTTGTTTGCCTATCAGTTTCCAGAATATACAGCTCCTAAAGGGGAATAGCCCTTCCCAGTACTGGGACCAGGCCCAAGAGGAGCCAAGGCTGTTGTGGACATGGAAGCTTAAGGTTTTAATTTTGGCCTGATCGTAAATGTCAAGAATGGAAGCTACACAAAGAGTCTCTCTGCTTGCTGTTTTAGTTTTTCTGCTCATGCTCTGCCCCCCCCCACAAAAACAAAAAAACACCCCACTACCTATGGGTTCCAATCTTGGTTCAGAATATAAAGAGCAACCTCAGATGATCTTCAGAGTATGTACTCCTCCAGTAGAATTCTATCTGATTCTTCTGAATATTTGACTTTTTTGAATTTTTTCTTACTTTTAAAAGGAGTCTTGATTACTGTCAGGAAGATAAAACTTGGAGTACCCTTAGACACATAAAACTAGATGTACAGTTGTCTCAGTGGTGGAAATGATCCCATATATTATTCTGTCTTTTAGTTTTTTACACTGCAAGCAAACCTTTATGATGATTTGACTTTTAGGGGGCTTCCTTCTCTTCAATGCTCCCTTTTTAGCCATTTCCCCTTTCCAAAGAATAACGCAGTTCATTTTAAATCAATTGGTAGATCTTTTCAGAGTATTCTTGCTTGCTTTTCTACTTTCCCTTGAATTTGTTTCATCCTTTGTATTCTCAAGTATCCATTACAGTTTGGAAATGTTACTATTACTGTCAATTTTTGTGATTAACAAGGGATATTCATGCTCCTTTTAAAAGAGTGGGAATAGGACTGGCATCGTGTTATAGTTATGGTTAGCCTTTTATTTATTTATTTATTTATTTATTTATTTATTTATTTATTTATTTATTTATTTATTTATTTATTTATTAGAGTATTTTTACCTCACCTTTCTCCTTGGAAAAAGGACCGAAGGCGGTTTACAGAATGAGGGATAATATACAATCCAGTACAATTAAGACATGAGAACAGGGAATTGAGGGACATCTTACAGTATTAATAGACAACATTACATTAAAGCTACAAGAGAATGCGAGCAGTTAAAGGGGAGAAAGTTCCATGTAAAGTTATGAGTGATGGAAGCTAACATTGAAAACATAGTGTCAATGTAAACCCATAAGTAGTTACAAATACAAAGTATATGTGATCCTGTAGATTCATATAAAAGACACATAATAGGTAGTCCATCATTCAGGGAAAGCTTGCCGGAAGAGAAAGGTCTTTGCCTGTTTCCTGAAGGACAACAGAGATGAGGCAGTCCTGGCCTCTAGTGGGAGAGAGTTCCAGAGTCTGGGCACAGCAGCTGAGTAGGCCCTTTCATGGGTTCCCACAAGATGTACCTGTGACGGTGGTGGGTTGGAGAGAAGGGCCTCTCCTGATGACCATAACACCCGAGTCAGTTCATACTGTGAGATTCATTCTTTGAGGTAGCTAGGACCCAGGTCGAATAGTGAGTGCTTTGTAGGTTAAGGTCAGCACGATGAATTTTGCCCGGTAGCTGATTGGCAGCTGTATGCTGAGCGGAATCTAGGGTTCCCCATTTTATCCAGTGGGTGTTTAATGTTATAAGTGATGTTTATGTCATTTGCTTGCTTAACTAGAGCTTTATGTGTAGGTTATGTATGCCGTTGCTATGCAAGAAAATGTCTAGATCAGTGAATTCAAGAACGCTATGAAATGTATTTAGTATCGTTTTAGAGGCTTTTTAAAAACAACCACAAAGAATTTGTTAGCAGAAGAGGAAAGTAAATTGTTCTGCTTATATACCGCCCCATAGCACTTCAAGCACTCTCTGGGCGGTTTACAATATAATTTTGCAGGCTACACGTTGCTGTAGAATTAATTTTAAAACACACATTGCCTTGTGGTTTTCTTTGTTTGCTATCCCTTTTTGTTTTTAGTTGAACAGTGATCTGATCACAAAGGATCAGGAGCCCAACACAAATATTTTTTGTATCTCGAAATGGTTGTAATATACAGTAACCCTTTGTCTATCGCGGGGGTTAGGGACGCACCGCACCTGCAATCATTGAAAATCCACCATATGCCGATGCAGGTCTGGTGGGCGGGCACAATTTTAAACATTGCGCGCCACTTCCCAGCACCCCGGGGGTGGCTGGCTGGGGGTGGGCGATCTTTAAAAAGGGCTCTCGGCCGCAGAGCTGAGCGCTCGGCTCCGTGGCCGAAAGCCCTTTTAGCATTGTGTGCCGGAGGCAAGCCCCGGGCTCCAGCTGATTGGCGCTGGGCTGGGGGAGAAAAACCTTTTGTTTCCCCACCCCAGCGCCAATCAGCTGGAGCCCAGGGCTTGGGGAAAGGTTTAAAAAGCCCCCAAACCTCCCCCCCCTCAAGTCCTTTCTGGGCACTGTGGTCCCGCCATATAGCGGGTCCGCAGTATATAAACTGTGAAAAGGCGGGGGACTACTATATTTCAAAAAATGCCTAGGATGGTGGTTTTTGCTATTGATTGCTTTGTTTCTCTGCCCAAATAGCTTCTGAAAGCTCTGATGAAAGTGAGCAAGATGATGACCAAAGTGCTCCAAGTGTCCATAACAGTAGTAAGGAGGAACTTCAAGATGAGGCTGTCAGCCAAGACAAGAATGAACTCTGCCCAAAAGAGCAGAACAGCTTATCCTTGTCAGAAGAATCTAAAACCTTCACAGATGCTACAGGGTCCAAACCAGTATCAAAATCTCCAGAAAGATTGCGGAAGGAATTGGCAGAATTGTCTGATGATACTGATTATGAGGGAGAGAATGAAGTAACAAAGAAGAGGAAAGAGAACAGAAAGGAGGCAGTGGATAAAATAAAGCCACCAGTAAAACGTGGTAAACGAAAGTTCTGCGTAACAGAGGAGTGTTTAAAAACTGGGTCACCTAACATGAAGGATGAGAAATCTAATGGCAAAGATATGCTTAGTATGGAAAATAGTAGCAACAGCTCGTCAGATGAAGATGAGGTAAAAAATAAACTAAAAATAACACCTAATAAGAAGTACAATGGGTTGGATGAGAAAAGGAAATCTTTACGGGCGAATGCTTTTTATCCAGGCTTCTCTGAAGTGGCAGAAAAGAGAGTAAAGCTTCTGACTAACTCCGATGAAAGGCTGCAGAATACTAGAGCTAAAGACCGGAAAGATGTCTGGTCAAGTATTCAGGGGCAATGGCCTAAAAAAACCCTCAAGGAACTTTTTTCAGACTCAGATACAGAAGCGGCAGCTTCCCCACCACATGCCTCACTGGAGGATGCCACAGTGGAGGAGCATTTACAAACCCTTGTAGAAGAGGAGACTTCTCTGTCTACTTCTAAAGTTGAAAGACCTTTGCCTCTCAGCACAGATACAAAACCTAATGAGGAAAAAGCGACCGAAATGAATGACAGGAAAGTAGAATTCCCAAGCAGTGGGAGTAATTCAGTGCTAAACACTCCTCCCACTACACCAGAGTCACCCCCATGTGTGACAGTAGCAGAATCCAGCAGGCATCAGTCGAGTATATCTGTCTCTGAAACCCTGGCACCAAATCAAGAGGAAGTGCGGAGTATCAAGAGTGAAACGGATAGTACGATTGAGGTGGACAGCGTTGTAGGAGAACTGCAGGACCTTCAGTCTGAAGGAAATATATCTCCTACGGGCTTCGATGCCAGTGTCAGCTCTAGCAGCAGCAATCAGCCAGAACACACCGAAAAAGGTATAAGCATTGTGCCATTTCCCGTTTATCCCTTTCTTGAATGTAGCCATGAATAGACTGAATTGAAATGTTTCTGTTTGTTATCGAGCTAGACATGGAACCTATGCAGAAACGAGACGGTTTCAAAAATAATATTTATTAATTGGTCATTCCCAAGAGTTCCTTTCCCAGAAGGATATAAACTGCAACCCCCAATACATTGTAGAATTCCTCTTATTCTTTGTGTAGATATATGTTAATAAAAGTGGTGTAAGAGTGCTGATACTAATATCAAATTACTGTTAAGATTTCAGATCTTGGTGTACTGTTTTATACTTAGTATCCACAAGTATCAACTAGTTGTTTTCCTCTTCAAACATTATCTCGGAAATGCAATCAAGGCCATGATCTAGAACAGTGGTAGTGAATCTTTGGCACTCCAGATGTTTTGGACCACAAGTCGCACAGTCCTTTGTCATTGGCAATACAGGCTTGGGATTCTGGAAGTTGTGGTCCAAAACATCTGGAGTGAAAAAGATTCACCACCACTGATTGATCATGTTAGAAAAATGGTATCCTCTAGATCAGTGGTGGCAAACCTATGGCACAGGTGCCAAAGGTGGCACTCGGAGCCCTTTCTGTGGGCATCTGACATCACCCCTTCACAGCCACCTGTATTTAGGTTAAATTGCTGTATTGGCAGTTTGTGAAAAATTAGTGGGTTCTGAATCGTAGTTTGGGCACTCAGTCTCTAAAACGTTCATCATCATCACTGCTCTAGATGTTTTGAAAAACAGTTCTTATTACCATTGTGCCTGCAGTTTTAGAGGAGTTGTAGGCTATAAACATCTGTCAAAACCAGCTGTCTATCAGGCAGCGCAGAGCATCCTTCAGCTGCAGGTTGATTGTGTGTGTGTGTGGGGGGGGTTCCCTCCAACCCAGAAAAGGGGGGAAGGTTTCCCCTGCTTTGCTGGGTTGGGCAGGCTTTCAAAAACCCAACGTCCCCATACTTTGGGTGCAGAGGGTTTTTAACCCCCCCCATCGCTCCTTGCAATTGTGGGCTGTCAAAAACCCAATGCCACCAAAGAGGGGGAAAGGCTTTTCCCGTCTTTCATGGTGTTGAGACAGTTTTCCCATAGGAATGCACTGAAAACCAATGTATTACGCCCCCCCCTTTTTGCCCTTTTTTCCTGACCTCTGGCATGGATTAATTGGTTTTCAATGCATTCCTATAGGAAATAGTGCTTTGCAAGATGAAATTTTTGTAAAATGAAGCGACATGCAGAATGAATTAATTTCATTTTGTGAGGTACCACTGTATTTCATTTTTACTGTTAAAGTCTCATCACCTATTGTCCCAAGACTCCCAAAGGCTTCCCTGGGGCAAAAGTGAGCCCCAGGGAGCCCCCAAACTTAAAATGAGGAGAGGAAAGAAGTTTTTCAGAAGTGTGCATTAAATATTTCTAATGCCTGATCTGAGTTGTGTCAGGTGCAAAGGTATGCAACAAGACTTTGCCCGCTGTATGGTTTGTTTTTCTTTCTCTCCCATTTTTAATCTCTGAGAGCTTCCTAATAGCTCATTAAAATTACATAATTGATGTTTAAGAATGAAGTTAGCATTTTGAGTTTTGGAGTATATGATATCAGTCAATAGAATGCATCTCTATTTTTAAATTATTTCAGATGAGATTTTAAATACGTCCATTTTACTCATCAGTAGATAGGTGCTTTCAAACAAAGATAATGAAAAAGTAAATACTGGTGCCTCCAAGACTTCAACATTTTGTGTAAGAAATTCTTCTTCCTATTATATTTCATAAAGCTTGTACAGGCCAGAAGAGGCTTAAAGACAGCCAGGGAGGCACTTCCTCAAAAAAGCAGAAAAGAAGTCACAAACCATCTGTGGTGAACAACAAGAAGAAAAGCAAAAGTAGTAAGTACAACAATTAGAGATAGAGGAGGCATTGTACCAAGGTCTTTATCGCTGAATCAATTGAGAACTAAATGGATCCAGAATATATTTTCTGTTGACAGAAGGGCTCCATCAGAATATTGCCCCTGCTAAAACATAGGACAGGTAATTTTTGTTCATATCCTCTCTTAATGTTCTGTATCCTTGTCTCAAGATGAAAAGCTGTAGGGATTCCATGGCTCATCAGGGAAGATATCTGTAACAACTGCAGTGGGCAGACTAAATCAGTTTAAAAAGTCATCTCCCTGACCTACTTGCTGGACAGAATGTTATGAGTAGAACTCTACACCAAAATGGTTCTTGTTGGCTGGAACAAGCCCAGGGTTTAACTAGAGACATGAAGATCCAGGGGAAAATGAGACCTCTGCTACTTGCAAACCAGGAGGTTTTTTCATGTGTTTTTCTGGACTTGAACATCTTCAGATGTAGTGGAGTGTTTATACCATACTAGAGGAGAAGGTGTACGTGAAACATATGTAATCATCTACTTGCAACAATTTTAGACCTGCGTTTAGCTCAAAACATTAATATTATTCTTCACTACTTGAATATACTCTATTTAAATGAAGAATTCATTTGTACATAGAATACTACAGTATATACCACTGGAATAATTTTAATAAATGGTTAAGATAATTAAAAGTGTTTCCCATATTAGATGATACAATTCTTCTATCTCAGCAAATCATGTTAAAGAAAAAAATTGCTGCCATTTGTTTTTATTGGGGGTTAATTCCCCCCCCCCCCCAAAAAAAAACCCGGAATGCTGCTTATGCTTGGATACAAGCAGGGGAACTTGAAGGGAGGGGGGCACTGAATTTTTTAGAAAAAAAGATATAGTGTGTGTTTCTGATGTGTTTCTTCAGCAAACAGCAGTGATAGTGAAGAACTTTCTGCTGGAGAAAGTATTGCCAAATCCCAGCCAGCAAAAGCAGTCTCGACAGGAATAAAGTCTCAGCACACTAAATGTCCAGCAAGAACACAGTCTCCAGGAAAATGTGGGAAAAATGGTGAGAAGGAATCGGATCTTAAAGAATCAAATAATCGTTTGCCAAAACTTTACAAATGGAGTTTTCAGATGTGTAAGTGAGAATTTCCTGTTAATGTACCTGTATTCTTGTACTTCTGGAATCACTGCATTTGAAGGGAGGGGCATCAGTTTTTATGTTCCGTCTGATAAAAATCCATGAAAGCTTATCACAATGGTGAGGACCTCTGTTTTAAGTCCACTATTTACATCCTGTTGAGTAGCAGTTGTGCCAAGGTGGAAATATTAAAACTGGTCAAAGCAGGATTTTTGCAGCCAATTGCACAATTGTCTTGTGAATCCTTGTTGCTGAGGTAGAACACTCAGCATATTTACAATGGCATAATGTTATGTTACACTCTGATTAACAGGATCCCAGCAATAATCTTATAGCACATGCCAATAAAGATTTTTGTACATTTTTATAACATACTAAAAACTGAAATGTTACATAGTTATTCCAGTCTATAATTTATATATGCACTGGTTGGACTTCATGAAAATGTTAAATCTAGACATTCAACAATGTTATATTTTGATTACTGTACTTTTTCTTCAAGTTCCTCTTCTTCTCTTTGCTGCAAATTAAGAGAAATAATTAAGATTTTGTATTAAACGAATACCTGTTGCTTGACTTGCAGCTGATCTGGAAAATATGACCAGTGCAGAGCGCATAGCAATTCTTCAAGAAAAGCTACAAGAAATCAGGAAACACTACTTGTCTTTAAAATCTGAAGTAGCCTCTATTGACAGAAGAAGAAAGCGTTTGAAGAAAAAAGAGCGGGAAAGTAAGTAATTAGCCCTACGTCTTGTCTTTATTTATTAAGACTGAGCAGTGTTACTGAAGCTGGAATTTGACTTTTGGATGTCCTTTGAAAACTCGGTATTGGGGGAAGATCCTTGGGGGAAGACAATATTAAATCCTTGTTTTTGATTACTTGGAAACAGGGTAAATAAGAATCAATTATTTTTAAATCAGATTGATTTAAATAAATTTAAATCAAGACTGTATTAAAATAATTAAAATATCTGATTCTTTAAAAAAAATTAAAATGAGATGTAAATCAGATCCATCCGGCTTGGAAATAAGTTTAATTAATTTTCATAGAAATTGTTTTTCAAAGAAGAACACTTAAAATTCTTAAAATTCTTTGTCTTGGAATAAAATTCTATTGTATGAGAAATGATAAGGATAACTCACTCTCCCAGGAGTAAATTGTAAACATGTTTGCATGGGAGGAAACTTTGAACTTCATCATTTCTTAAATACGGCTAACACTCATCTCTTCTTTGGTACTATAGCAGAGTGGAGGTTCTCTCTGGTAAAATGCATAGAAGAAGCATAAAAGAGAAAGAGAGGATTTTCTTAGTGCAACTGCTCAATCATTGCAGTCTATGTTAGAGAACGGGCCGCTCTTAAGCTTGTTGAAACTCTGAACAAAATAATGCTGGTACAGTAGGTCCCCCGCATCCATGGGAGATTGCTTCCAAGCCTCCCTGCAGATACCGAAATCTGCGGGTAAGAGCAGATGCTCTTAATTGAGGGTGATGGTGGTAAGGTGCCAGGGTGAAAGCTTTTGCCCGGATCCCCCCCCCAACTACACAGCACAGCAGATCAGGTGGCACAAAGGTGTGCTGCTGCACTGCCCAGTCCACCACCCGGGAAGCTCAAATGGCTGGGGATGCCCCCAGCTGTTCAAGGCTTCCTGGGCGGTGCAACAGTGTGCCTTGGCAGAGAGGCCCAGACATCCCTCTTGGCAGTGGCAGAAGCAAAAACAGTAGCTGTGGCAATGGGTGGTAAAACCCACACACTTGCTTTCTTCCTTGCTTGCCTGCCTGCCTTCCTAGCTAACAGCCCTACCTCTCACATCTCTTCCCCCCCCCTTCCCCTCACAGTGGCACCTCTCGTGATAACCAGGAGTCCCAGCGCCCTGCCTGTCTCAGGCCGCCAACTCCACTCGGTCTGCCCCTTTGGCCCCCAATGCCTGCCTGGCTCTTGCTCACTCGCTCTCGGCTACCTGCTGTCTCCTACCTGAGCACAAACCCCACCTGTACTCTTGTCTTTCTGCACTGCTTGGTCTGCCACTCGAACGGCCGGGGGCACTGGGCAGTGCAGCAACTGAAAGACGAGAACGTGGGTGAGGTCACCCCCACTCCGCTGATCAACAACCGCAGATAACCAAATCCGTGGATGGTGAATCATTGGATACAGGGGTGCTATTGTATAGGCATAACTGGAACAAATATCTTGGAAATATCTTTCTAGCAACAACTTTCCATCGATGAAATATTTCATTCCTATCTTTATACAAACCCTTTTCATTAATATGTAGGTTCTCGGGAATTATGAAAATGGGTTGAATACAGAAAAAACGAACTAATTCATGCCTATTACACGTACAAGAAAAAGTGTATAGGTCTCCTCACAATCACAGGAACAGATTTATTGTGACCTGCTTTACACAGAGAATTGTTCCAGTGGAGTGACTAAAGATGCTGATTAAATCTCACCTGTCTCCCAAGTACAGCCCAATATCTTTCTTTCTACAGAAATGGAATGGTAGTCATTGAGAACTGACCATCATATTTCTATATTTCCATTTAAAAATAGGGCAGCACTCTAGATGGGCCTGTTTCTTATAATGATATTACACGAATAAGAACTCTGATTCCAAAAGCAAAAGTAGGACCCTGCATGTACAGCATAAGTGGGAGCCAGTCTTGGAATTTTACTTTCGTCACCAGCATTGCTAACTTGCATTGCTAACCGCATATTAAACTATAATTAATTAATTAATTAATTAATTAATTAAATACAAGCAAAATGCATTTAATGGAAATAAGTTCCTTTTAATAGAGTGGAATTTTCTACTGTCTAACTGAGGTTGAGATCACAACTGAAAAAATTCAGAAATACTAGGTAGGGACATTGCAACAGCTCCCTTTTGTGAGACTTTGAGATTCATATAGCTGTCTTCAGTGTGAAAAGGTGTGTTCTGCTTGCACTGAACAAAAGACAAACATAAAACATACATGTAAATGCACCCTGAAATAATCAAAGTAAGCTTTAAACAGTGGTGATTTGCCACTTCTAACAAAGTCATTGTGCTTGTGGAGCTAGATTTCAGCCATAGGGTCATTTACATCTAGGGCAGTGGTTCCCAACCTTCCTAATGCCATGACCCTTTAGTATAGTTCCTCATGTTGTGGTGACCCCTTGCCCTGCTTGGAAGAGGCCACATGCCCCTTTTGGCAGGCCACTGCTGCAGGTGCCATAGAGAACTTCCCTCTGCAAGCACCCTCAGCCAATCGCAGCCTCTGGTGCCACTGAATGACATCCCCTCCAACCAATCAAGCAGTAACTCACTCTTCCCCCCCTTTCCTCCCCCTTCTCCTCCAGACCCAAGCCGTTTGTGCCTTTTTCTTCACTGGCTCACGGCGACCTCTGTGAAATGGTCGTTCAACCCCCCCCCCAAAGGGGTCCCGACTCCCACATTGGCAACCACTGGTCTAGGGGTAGAAGGGAATATTGGAGTTTTTTAAAGATCACCACCACCTTGCCAAAACAGGAATGCCCTACCTAAACCATCCCTGACAGGTGGTCATCCATACTCTCTTCAAACACCTCCAGCGTTGGAGAATCAATCATCTTCCAAAACAGTTTGTTGCATTTTCAAACAGGTCTCAATGTTAGGAATTTCTTCTTAATGCTGAGTCAAAAACTTCTTTTCCTTGAGGTCCATTACTTCAAGTCCAACCTTCAGTAGCAGTAGTAAATAAACGGTTTAAAAACGTGAACTGTCAGTCTTTTTTTTTTTTTGCTCCAAACTAACCGTGCCTCCCTTCCTCAATCTTTCCTCATCGAGGTTGGTTCCCAAATCTTTTATCCTTCTAATCCCCCTCTTCTAGATCCCTCTAAAACTGGAGTGTCCAGAATTGGACACAGCAAGCATAGATAAAATAGCTCTGTAAGTATTTTTAAGAGACTCAAGCTATTGGAGAAACAACAGCAAAGAGGCTTTAAAATTAATAACAAAATGCTCATATATAACCCGAATCTCATTTTTGTTTCAGTACCCGTTGTTTTCAGGGTCTTTTTATTTTTCACTTTGTCTTGCAGGTGCTGCTACTACATCCTCCTCCTCTTCCTCACCTTCCTCCAGCTCCATTACAGCAGCAGTCATGTTAAGTTTAGCAGATCCACCTATGTCGGGTTCATCGCAAAACGGAATGTCCGTTGAGTGCAGGTGACAGCGAGACTTGCCGAAGCACTTTGCACTTAATGGCTGCTGAGAGCCACTTTTTATACTGCACAGTGGCACAAAATTCAGACAAGCACTATTTTGTATTTAAAGTTTTTCTTGACAAGCAAACTTTGCACTTAAGTGCACTTTTATGAAGAAAAAGTACAACAAACTGCATTTCCTCAAGCAATAATTGTTTCCAACTTGTCTGGGAATTGTATGTTGAGAATGAGTTGAAGGCCTTCCGTTGTGGCTTATGGAGGCTGTTCACTGCCGGTAGAATCAATATGGTAAGCATACGGTTGTTGAGTAAACCTTGTTAATGTGTTAAAGTGGCTTACTGTTCACATATTCCCTGGTATTTTGTTAAAGCTGGAGCATTTGATATTTTTCCATTATTTAGGAAAAATGAACCTATTTTCATTTTTACAAGATAATTGTTTTTTAACTAAGTCACCGTATGGTGGCTGTAACTATACAATTCAAGCACATGTAATTTAATTCTGAACCTGCCCTTAATAGGATGTTTCTCATCAGACCTGACCACCAAATATATGGATTCTGTTGAAAAAGCTGACTAATGTTTACAGGTTTGAATTAGGCTAAATAGGTTACTATGGGATTTTAATAACCCATGAATTGGAATGAAACTACTGTACTTTGCCATTTTTCTATGAATCAGTATTTTTTTTAATTTTGATAAAAATACATTGTGGGAAAAAAATGAAGAAAATGGCTAACAAACTGTGTTAAATCTTAATGTATAAAGATTGTATTTAGCCAGTTAAAAGTGTATATTTATTCATAATGAATTATATAACACTTATATTTTTGTGTTTTCCTGTAAACGTTTCTTTTCAGTTAAAGCAACAAATATTTCATTTGCATTGCTTATTTTATTATGAGCTGCAACTGAGAGGTCTTCAAGAAGGAGTAAACTATGTTAATATTAAGTCATGGTGGTTGGGAAGAATATTGCCACAAAAGAATAGTTGTTTATAATATAAATAGCTAACTGAGTGGTAAAGAAGTTTTTTTTAAAATTGCTGTGTGCAAAATCCAAAATCAACACAACTGTTTTCACTTCTGTCAGATTTATGTTGTATGAATCCCACACCCTCTCTCATTTGGCACTTGTATTTAATTACACAACTTTGTAAGACATTTGTATATTGCGGAAGTGTTCATTCAAGCTATTTAATACCTGGCACTGTTAATACACAGTACTTTATTGTACAGATTGTTTTACTGTTTTAATTGTAGTTCTGTGTACTTTTTTGGCTGGACTTTTTGAAGCTGGCATGTTTTTTCTTTCTTTTTTCTGGCAATACAACATGTAAGAATTTCAAACATTCTGTTTGTAGATGCTAGAGTGTCAGAATCTTTACATTTGACTTTTCTAAGAAAAGCATTTTCAGTCTTAGTAATGTGTGCTTAAAGGTAACTGATTTTATTGAAAATGGTTTCAAGCTATTCAGATATGTACAGGACTGTAAAAAAAACTGTTGACAAACATTGAAGGAAAGGCATATAAAGAAAAGCTATAAAATATATATTAGGTTCTGCAGACAATTGAATTATGTAATATATTGTACAAATGTAAGCAAAGGCCTCTGAAATAAAATGCCATAGTTTGTGAATAATGGACTCTGTTTCTCACCTTTTAATTGAGACATTTTAGCATAATCAATAGCATTAACTAGAAAGTTAATTTTGTATAATTGTTAATAACAACCCACTGGTTCATGGGGTAAGCATCATACAAATATATATATCTGAGCCAAATACAGGTTAAACATAATCTAATAATGTATTGGTGTCCCATTGACATCAGTGAGGTTGCTCCAGACACCACAGATAAACAATATGGGATCACTGAAACTACATAGCTATTATTTGTGCTTGTCACAAAATCCATTTTCCCTTGTAATCCTAGAGGGATTGAAAGAACATGAATGGTTTCTTTTATCTAAACTACAGTTCAGAGAGGTAATAAATAAAAGTTGCCTTCCATTAATTCTTATCTTCTCTGAACACAAATAATTGCCACATGTTTCTCTGGAGGTTGGTTTATGTTTCTCAAAGTGTTTAAAGAGATTTCTAAAGCATTTGATGAGCTCTAATATCTAGACATTGTAATGTAATGGAGCTTCGTGGTGCAGCAGTTAAACTGCTGTACTTCAGTTATAACTGTGCAGTCGGCTCGTGGTTGACTCAATATTTTATCTCTCTGAGCTTGGTAAAATGAGTACCCAGCTTGCTTGAGGGGAGAGCTACGTGTAGGCACAAGTAAATTGTAAACTGCCCAGGGCAATATATAAGCAGAATACTTTGCTTTTTTGCTTTGTCAGACCAGGATGCAAGAAACCTGGAGTCAGTTCCCCGCTCAGTAACAGCAGCTCACCAAGGACAGCAGTAGTAAGATACTCCTTGAACATATCACGTACCTCAGAAACTCCTTGAGAATAAGTCAGCCCAGGTAGATATGGTACTCGGTGACAGCTGTGGGATTCCTGGAGCCAAACCCTATGGTTAAAATCAGCTACCTGGCAAGCAGGGCTCCCACTGATATCTAGAGACAGAGATATCAACTAATAGCTTCTATCCCCTTTTTGGTTACCATCCCATCCTTACCAAATTTAAAGATTTTCCTGAACATCTGTGAATCTTGAAGAAACACCAGAGAACTGTAATGTGGAAAGAAAACTATTCACCTCTTAAAATGCAATCCCAGGAAAGTTAATCTCCCAGGCATCCGGAAGACTGGGTTACTTGGAAGTCACTTAAATAAGGTATGTAGCGGAGTTGGTAGAACCAAAGTGAATTTAATAAAAGGGTTTCCCCCCCACACCAACAGTTATTTATGAGCACTGAGAGGAAGAAGCAAATTCACATCTATGTCTGTGTAACTCTATGCCGGTCAACATACAGTAGTGGTGGCCAAACTTCGGCCCTCCAGATGTTTTGGACCACAACTCCCAGAATTCCAAGACTGTATTGCCAATGACAAAGGACTGTGGGAGTTGTGGCCCAAAACATCTGGAGGGCCAAAGTTCGGCCACCAATGACATACAGTATCCCACGGAACTCTAGGTTTGCTGCCCTAAATACTCCTGATGCAGTCCCCCACTGAGTGAAAATTATCTTACAGATTTATTAACTGTACTGGACTGCTTTCGACACGAACAAGCAAGAATCTAAAACGATACCCATCCAAGCTTTTATTGGCATTGGATATAATTTTTAAAATCAATTAAAAACGCATCACAACTTAAACTATATAAAACTAAATCATTTGGTGGGTTGCAGAATTTCCACAGCTGCTTCTCCTCGTTTCCCTTTGAAGTCTGAGGACTTAAAGGTCAGTGTCTGGGGTGGCGGAAAAGCTGGTGAGTTCTTCACTTATTTTAAATATCGCCAGTTGTGACTTAACACTCAGCTTCAAGACTAGCTGTGTTTTCCTGCATCAAGAACCAAAAGTCGTTTCCTCTAGATCTCGAGTGCTTTGGGGAGAAATCGTCACTTGGCTCTCACCACAAGAAGGCACATCGACGTTTGGATTGCAAAGGCAAAGCTGCCTTGGGTTGTTTTGGGGAGAAAGGCAGAAGAGAAATATGTTAAACAAGCAAACAAACAAACAAACAAACAAAAGCTCAGCCTTCACCAGGCGGAAGGGTGAAATCCTTCTTGTCGTTGCCCAGCAGAGGGCACTCAGGAGCTGCTTCCGCAAATTGAGATTACTGTACTGCACTGAGTTTATTGGCAGTAGAGATGCAACCTGAAGAGTGCGGGTTTCATGTTAGACATATGAAGCGTGTATGCATCATAGAGATAAGGAAACAAAAGCAAAACACCTGAGTTGTTCTGGATCTGGGTTAACACTAAAAACTAGATTTTTGTCTCTCTCTGGGGAATATGTCTGAAGATTCTCAGACATCCAGGTGAGTTTATCTGGAAGTTGAGTAATGGCAACTGGACTTTTTTTTGAGAGAGAGATTCAAATGTTTTGCTGCTCATCCAAACAGCTTCAACAGCTGATGAAGCTGTTTGGATGAGCAGCAAAATGTTTCAATTTCTCAAGAAAAAGAAGTCCAGTTGCCATGACTCAACTTTCAGATATCTCTCTGGGGAAGTGCGGGCTTTCTATAAAGGCCAATGAAATTTGAGATTTGAACATGACTCCTGTCAGAAACAAAAGGCTAAGATGATGGTGGCTGTTTACAATAGACAATCAATTATACAGGTTACAAATGGGCCTGACACTGAATTGTTAATTTATTTTATTTATACCCTGTCTTTCTCCCAGCAGGTTAAAATAAGACAGCTTGCAAAGAATGTTAAAACATAAATATTGAAACAAATTTTAAATTGCAGTAAATTACAGTATTGGAAAACAAACAATAATTTAACGGTATTAAATAAAATATATTTGCTAAAATTTAGAAGCAATTTTGAAAGATAAAAAGACACACAGCCCCAGTAAAAAGCCTTTCTTTAGCAACAATTTACTTATTAAATGCTTGCCTAAAATGAAAGGTCTTTCCTTGCCTACAGAACAGCAAGGAGAGGACCTGCCTTATCACTTGTGGGAGCATCATAGCCTTAGACCAGAGGTTCCCAAACTTTTTTGCCCCATAGACCTCTTGTCAAACCCCCTGCTTGCCTAATATTGAATTTTCCTAAACTTATTAACTTCAAATGTGTTTTTGACAGCTGACACAGTGCTACTCACTTTGATTGGGGCTTTTGTAGCATGGACAATTGTAAAAAAGGAAAAGCATGCACAATTTTTATTCATACCGTTATTGAAAAGACACAAAATGCAAGTAAATATTTGTATTTGAAATGAAACAAATAAGAACCTAGTGAAATTCTTGCATAAAATTATTACACAAAATGCTGTTAATGGGAGGGATGAGCCTGATGCTCTGATAGCAATTGTTCTACACTTGGTTTGCAATCAATTTCTTTTTTCATAAGGAGACTGGCAACCATGCTAAACCCCCATTCACAAGGTATGAAGATGGAAAAGCTATCAAAAACTTTCTTGTGATAGTCCATAATGCAGGATAAGCAACAGGTATATCTTTCTGAAGCCAGAACTGCTGGTACCCCATTCTGAACTACACCTTAAGTTCTTCGTTAGTGATTATTCCAATCAGTTCTTCTCGTAATGTGACATCCGATCTTTCAATGTCACCATATGGATTGATAATCCACTATGGTATTTCCATAGTCAAAACATCCTCAAACCTGGTTTTAAAGTCTGTGTTGGGGAACTGGGAACATTCACACCGTCCAATGTTTTGCTTCATTTGATTAATTCTTGCAAGAAAAGCTGCAATGATGTTGAAGCAAACATACTGTCCACCGTGGTTTTTATCTGAAATTTTACTTTTAGTGTTTTAAAGTATGTCAAATCTTTATCTGTTTTATCGTGATACCTTTTCGGATGATCTTCCAGCTTGGATGGTTTCGTAGCTTCATTGTCTAAAGCTCTGTTGCACAAAAGGCACATGGGCAGACATTTGTCCGACAGGGATGGAAATGAAGCCAAACTTCAAATAACACAAGACTGCCTATATTTCTTTTTGGCCTCAGCCATGTTGAGTAGAAGTTATCTGTTGACAAAAATAAAGCTATTTAAATATAAGACAGAACAACTCAAATATGATTCCTGCCCAGACAGCATACAAATATTTTAAAAACATTTTAAAATCATTTTGGTAACCTTGGAAATATTTTTAAAATATTTCTAAAAGTGATGAAATGTCTGCAAAAATGGCTTACAGAAATATTTCTGAAAAATATTTTGAAATGTTGTGTGCTGTTAGGGTGGAGATCACTGGGTCCCTGGTTCAATCTTGGCTGTGCCATGTACCAATGAATCTTTTCTATAAAGAGGTAAGTACATACTGTAATACTGATTGTTAAAACAACGAAGAGAACCCCATTAAGGAAAACGTGTACAGTATTTATTTATTTATTTATTTATTTATTTATTTATTTATTTATTTATTTTATTGAACTTGTATCCCCCCTCCATCTTCCCAAAGGGAACTCTGGGCGGCTTCCAACAACAACAGACCAGACAACGGTCATCAATACAAATACAATAGGCAGTTCAATAGCTAAAAATACCATACACACAATGAATACAATACAATAGACAATCAGACAACATATTAAAAAGAACAGTGCTGGCACCCTTAGCACTTAGACAAAGGCTCAATAGCCCAACATCTTACTCAGCGGGTAAGTGGTGATGGTAAATGGCGGCGGGGGGGAAGAGAATTAACTGAATTAAACTAAAATTACACTTGGTCACCAAAGGCCTCTCGAAAGAGTAAGGTTTTAAGAGCTCTACGAAAGGCCAACAGGGACTCTACAGAGCACACATCACTTGGGAGGACGTTCCACAACAAAGGGGCTGCCACCGAGAAGGCCCGGCTACGGGTGACAGTTTTCCGGGCCTCTCTTGGGGTGGCTACCTGGAGCGAGTGTGCTCGCGACTTCCGAACCAGTTGGACCAAGGTTGATCGCTGGGCGATCCACTCTGCCAGGTAGTCCGGACCCAAGCCATGGAGGGTTTTATAAACTAAAACCAGCACCTTGAATCTGATCCGGTGCACAACGGGCAGCCAATGCAAGCGAGCCAGGACTGGGGTGATGTGGTCGTAACGACACACTCCAGCCACCAGCTTGGCTGCCGCATTTTGGACCCGCTGCAAGCGCCGGAGGAGAGTCAAGGGCAACCCCATGTAGAGAGTGTTACAGTAGTCCAACCTTGAGATCACCAGTGCCTGCACTACTGTTCTCAGGGAGTCCCCATCTAGGTATGGGTGGATCTGGGCTATTTGTCGCAGATGGTAGAAAGCGGATCTGGTCACGGCCGCCACCTGGGCATCCAAGGATAGCGCCGGATCCAGGACCAACGCCCAGATTCCTAACCCTCTCCGCCAGCTGGAGGGAAACACCCTCCAAGCAGGGGAGAGGGCCTCCATAACCAGACGGGGAGCTCCCGAAGAACATAACCTCGGTCTTCTTGGGGTTGAGCTTGAGCCTGTTTGCCCTGGTCCATGCCATGACCGCCCCCAGACACCGGTCTGCGACAGCTTCCACTGCAGAGGTGGAAAAGGAGAGACAGAGCTGCGTGTCATCAGCATACTGATGACAGCAGACTCCAAAACTCCGGATGACCCCCGCCAGCGGTCTTACATAGATGTTGAACAGCATGGGGAAGAGAGACGAGCCCTGCGGCACACCACATGGGAGTGTCCACTTGGCCGACAACTCTCCACCATGCTGCCCGTACTGGGGTCGAGCCTCCAGGAAGGACCGGAGCCAACTGCGAACAGTGCCTCCGATACCCACCTCGGAAAGCCGATCCAGTAGGATACCGTGGTTGACGGTATTGAAGGCCGCTGACATTAGTACCTTGGTAAAAGAGCATAATCCGTTCCAAAGCATTTTTGAAACCAAAATACTTGCATATCAAAGCAAATTTCCCCATAGGAAATAATGGAAACTCAGTTGATTCATTCCACAGCCCAAAAACTCTGATTACAATACTGTACTATAATACAAGGTACTAAATAAAATACCAAATACAGTACAGTACAAAGTACAAAATACAGTACAGTACAAAGAACAATAACCTGCATTTGAAAACCTTTGAGGCAGGTGCAGAGGAGGGGAGAAGCCTCCTTGAAGGGGTCTGCTTTAAAAATGGGGTGATGGGACCACAACGAGAGCAGAGGAGGGGAGAAAAATCTCTATGGAGGGGGCTGTTTTAAAAATAGAGCAATGTGGGGAATCCCAGCTAGAGCAGAGGAGAGGGGAAGCCTCTGTGGAGGGAGTTGTTTTAAAAATGGGGCAATGCTTGCAGTGGTGGTGGCAGGGATAGTGTGGAGAAGCCCCACGGAGGTGGCCTCTTTGGGGACAGGGGTTGATGGGGGTGGCAACTGTTCCTACCTTTACTGAGCCTGTCGCCCTTCCTTCAACTCTGCTGCTGCTGCTGTTGCCTGAAACAGAAACTGATACAGACAATCACCCACTTCCAGCAGGAGGGGGGAGAGGGAGGGAGAGATGCCATTGGCTTAGAGCACTTTTGATTATGTGACACACATGAGAGTGCTGGTATACTGTATCAAGACACCTGCTCATTAATAAGGCAGAAATGTTCAGAAAATTTGGCTCGTTAATCAAAATGCTAGTAAACCAAGTTACTTGTTAACCAAGGTACGACTGTGATTATAGTTGATTTGAATTTCAAACGACCATGATTCGGCGACAAATATCTGTCATGTGGCTGCAAAACTTGAGTCCCCAAACTTTGCAAAACCAACTTTAAAAACATGCAAATGATGAAGATCAAGTTCCAAAATATCCCCACCCTCCACTCACAATGTGATATGGACTTTAAAGGTATGCACACCACAAGGATCAGGTCCCTACCTTTGCACCACTTGAGAAAAGCTCCGAAAAAGTTTAAACATTTCCAAAAATTGCTGCAAAAATGTTCAAAAATGGCACCAAAACAATCTGTGTTAGGTGTAATAAGACATTTACATGTCATAGCCTCCTGCAAGTCGAAATAGACCCCTGGGAGTCTATATAGACCACTTTGGGGACCACTGCCTTAGACCAACAACTCCAAAAAAAGCCGCCTAATTTCCCAAGGCTATCTGAAAGGACAGCAAGGTAGAGAGGCTCCCTGAGGCTCCCTTGAAGATCTTAAAACCAGAGGAGGTGCATATGAGGAGAAGCCGTCCTTCACTCAATGTGGATCCAAGTCATCTAAATTAAAACCAGCACTTGGAGTTTGGGCATGGAAATGGATTGGCAATCCCTATAGCAGCATTTCCACCCCAAAGTGGTTCCTATTGAACTTCTGTGAGGTTTGGCTGCTGATTCCAGGGTTGTAAGAATCCTTCCCTGCCTTCCATGGACCCGCCCAGAATTGTAAATGTCAGAATTAATAATAATAATAATAATAATAATAATAATAATAATAATAATAATAATA
>JAHTLZ010000108.1:4071402-4089503 GCA_023846285.1 Phrynocephalus versicolor
TAATAATAATAATAATAATAATAATAATAATAATAATAATAATAATATGGAGGAGTGGAACTAGGCATATGCATTAATAAGCTCTCTATTAGGATCACCACAAGTTGGATGTGACAAGACGGCACAGACCAATTACACTACTGTACTTCTTCGTGGGAAGTGAGTCCACCTGGGTGTAGGACAGACCATCAGCGATGAGTGGTGTGCGCAGGTCTAATATAATGTAATTTCAAACGTGAGCTTCTTTTATAATGTCTGTTTATTATGCTTGCTGAATTATTGCTTGCTTGTTATGTGTTTTTTTATTGCTCTCCACTGTGTACTCCCCAGAGTGACCTAAATGGCCCGATGGGCATTTTAAAAGTGTAAGTATATTGTCCCGAGATTTAAAAAAAACTGGGCAGGGAGAGACTTTTCTTTCCAATGAAACCAGGGGGTAGCCCCGGTCAGACAGATGACCCCCCCCACATGGCGCATCTAGAGCTTCCAGAATTGGCTCGTAGAGGAGAGATGGGGAGGGACAGGAAGTCCGTCCTCCTGTGCGTTACTCCGACTGCGTAAGAAGCCTAGGCTTCGTGGCGCGCCGAGGAGGTGGAAGCGTCTCCTGCAGTGGTCGCCGTATTTTCAAGGCCGGGATGAAGGCGTCCAAGGCGGTCAGGATTGGCAAAGGCAACGGGTAAGGATCGCGGCCGATGTTGAAACCCCTCCCCCGGTACACGCGCGCTTCCCTTCCTGTCGAGCATCGTCGTCAGCCTCGCCGTCTTTTCTCCCCATTTCCGCCCCAAACCTTCCCCGCGGCCGCCGGCGTGCGCGCTGCAGTAGCTCCGGGCAGCCTGTGAAAGGAGTCCCCGGTGGTGCTCTCCTGCAGAACGGGGGCACCTCTCCTCCGCCAGCCGCCGTGCCTTCGGAAATCCTCCCCAGTGCCTCCAGTACGGAGACGTGGGACTGCTGGTTTCTGTGTTTGCCTTGTGCCAAATGGAAGGGCGCTCAGCAAATGCTCAGAGGTTTGGTCTTTGCCACCCCCCACCCCCATTCCATTCCAGTTTCCCCTCCATACCTTGCAGCTGAGGCCGGGCCTTGCAAGCATGACCTGAGTGAGTCCTCCTCCAAGCTCGCTTGCAACCATGGCCCCGCTCCCTTGCCCAAACTGGATCATAGCTGGAGCTCCCATTGCCCCCCCCCCAACTTCTCGACAGGAAGGTCTAGGCAAAAGGCCCTTCTTGATTTCTTAGATCCGCCGTTTACTTCCTTTCTCCTCAACAAAACAGGGCTGGGAGAGTGACTGATACCAGCTGAAAAGTGGAAGGCACTTTTTAAAAAGTGGGGGAGGATCCTCCTTATACTTGACCCTCCCACTGGTATGTGTATGATTAGTTTACTCCAGGAGTGGGCCAGATCTAACTCCCTATTTGCCTGTCCAACTCCAGCCAGGCTTATCCACCACAGTTCACTTCAAATGCATGGCGATGGTGGCTTTGACCCTCTCTAGTCAGTGGTTGCCAACCGTGGGTCCCCAGAATTACTTAGACTACAACTCCCAGAAATCCTAGGCAAGATAGCTGGTGGTGAAGACATCTGAGAGTTTTAGTCCAAGAATATATGGGGATCCAGAGTTGGGAACCACTGCTTTGTTCACTTGAACCCTTTAACAGCAGCATCCTTAATCGCTAGTTTCCACGCTTTTACTCAGGGAGACCTCCACATGATGGGCTCCCAGTAGCCCTTCAGCACATGCCAGAGAATCTCTACAGATCACAGCGAATTCTGGGTTGTGGTCTGCTCACATGAGGTCACAAGGCCATTGGTTTCAATTCACAAGGGAGACCATATCCTAGACTAGAGGTAACCAAATGTCCAATTATGGCTATAATATTAATTGTCTCGTTTGTGGGAAGACTGGATAGCCTTCTTGGTTTCTTTTGTGGCACTCCCAAACATGTAAAAGGCTACTGGTTTTATAACATTTTCACAGATTCTGAGTATGGCTAAGGAATTAAATTTTGGGAGTAAGTAACTGTATCTCTTAGCTGTCTTTGGTGTTTTGATTTTATTAGTATTTAGTATTTAGTATATTTATACCCCGGCCACTCTGGGCACCTTACAGCATTAAATTATCATAGTATAATAAGAATAAGGCAATTGCTAAATGTCTTGTGTTGTCTACAAGGCCTTGAGCTTTTCACTTCTGTCCTCTCTGCAAATGTATTTGTTAAATAGAATAGTGATTGATATTAGGCTACACCAAGAGTTGGCTCTGCAATGGGATTTCCCCTCTTCTGAACCTTCTATTAGCATCTACCACTGGAGACATGGGGTGCTTTGGGGGAGTAGGGGATAGTTTCCCCTGTTGACTAGCAGATGGACCCCATTGGATGCTACCCGTTATTTCCAAGGAGAGGATGGCCCATGCTTCTTCCTTAATGAATAACATAACTTCTGCCTTCTGCCACTTGAATTTTTATGACACATCAATTTTTAATATAATTTTGAAGTACAGTAATAATAAAAATTACAGACATCTTGGAAGACAGCAAGTTTTTGGAAGGACAGAGAATAAATGAAGAAACCAGAAAGTGGATGGCTGTTTGTGCTTACATGTTCCCAAACAAGCAAGGATCACAAGCTACCTTTATTCTGTTGATGGTTTTCAATCTTGTCTTGTCTGAGCTCACTTTTACCATCATTCCAGGATTGGATGTCATATGAATCTATCTCTTTCCTAGTTTCTTTGCCCACCTATATACTAAGGCAGACTGACTGCATGTGGCAGCTTACAGCTCATACACATCGTGATTTATTAAAGCTATGATTTGCCCATTCGCGATATCTGTAATCATAGCTGCTGCCTTGAAAGACTCCTGAATAATAATAATAATAATAATAATAATAATAATAATAATAATAATAATAATAATACATTTATTGTCAATGTACAACATGTACACAATGAAATTGGCTGAGTCTCCCTTTCCCAGCCCCATCCCACCCCCATCCCACTAGCAACCACTCAGTCTTTTTGCACCCTGTGTACTTAACACAGAATGCGCCAGCCCACAGGTCAGTAGATGTAAAAGGTCAGTTCTTCTATACTTGTCCTGGGATTATTTCCCATTCAGCAGTCTGACAGCCCATGGATAAAAACTGTTCTTCAGTCTGTTGGTGCGGCGGGCTATACTACAATATCTTCTGCCTGATGATAACAAGGTAAAGAGGTGCTGACCGGGGTGTGAATCATCCTTATTAAGCACTGTCTGTCATCTCTTGGGTGAAATATAAAACCCCAACAGAATATAATTGTCAACATGGGAGGCCCTCCAGTCCCACACTGGTTGTAAAATTGTGCTTGCAGTGGACAGTTTGCCCATTGAAGAAAGATTGCTGCATTACTGGCCCTGTGCAAGGGATTTTTTTGTTAACAGGATTTTGGCCTAGATGTATTTATTGCAAGCTGGCAATAGAAAGTTAATTTACCATACTTCTCCTTTTTTTCATAATCCAGCTTTGGCTATGCAGTGGCCTTTTTGCAGAGATGTTTCATTTCAGTGATGCTATGTACATTTGTTGAAATGATAATGAATATAGAGGAAGTAAACATTAAAAATACAGTAGCACTGAAAGATTTCAAGCACTGCTCATTTAAATGAACCTAAGATTACAAGTATCTTGAGACATTGCTAGGAACATGTAGATGTGGCATATTCTTGTTCCAGAAACACGGAATTGCTCAACTTTCTAAGTTGTTCAGGATTCTGATAGCATTTAATTTTCCTTGAATGTGCAAGTGCCATACAGTTTTCAAAGAACTAATACTGGCAGCATTACTGCTTTACATCTTTTTAACAGTTTCACTGGAAACAGGATTTTGGTTCTGCTGTTGTGGTAATTTATTGCGTTTCAGATGTTCAGCATAAGTTTGATTTATTTGCAATGTATGTTTTCATTTAAAGTCATATTAAATAATAACTGACGGTCCACTTTTTTTTAAAACAGCAAAGAAGGTGAAAAAGATCCTGTTGCCACATCCCAGAAAGACTATGTGGTGGGGCAAGTCGCCAACAGCTTGTTTCCAAATAGCCCCACGGCATCTGCTATGGGGCCCCTGGTCCAGCTTTTCAGTGCTCCTGTGACAGAAACACAGCCAGTGTATGTTGCAGTGCCAAGGGTAAGTCCATTTCTTTTCTTGGTTCCTTCCTAGAACATGTGAGTTCAGTAGTAAGGACTGAGCCATTGTAGTGAAATGTCAAAGATATTTTCCTCTTTTGAGATAAAAGGGCAAAGTGGCATCTCCACCACATGCCACCTACAGAAGCCTAGCCTTTGGGCTAGATGGCGCAGTATAGAAATCCAGTAAACAAGCAAACATTACTCCAGTACTCGCAATGGAACAGGAGCCTCTGTTGTACCCAAGGACCTCATGATAGCTTAGGGCATTGATGGCGAACCTTTTAGAGACCGAGTGCCCAAACTGTGATTCAAAACTCTCTAATTTTTCACTAAGTGGCAATTTAATCCAAATACAGATAGCTGTGAAGGGGCAATGTCGGGTGCCCACAGAAAGGGCTCCGAGTACCACCTTTGGCACCCATGCCATAGATTTGCCCAGACTGGCTTAGGGGCACAAGTCAGGATACGTGGCACCTTGGGTTTTGTCCACATTTACCTGATTGGTTGCCTCTCCCTGCCCCTTTCTGGTATCTGAGACAGTTGCCACACACTGAATAATGGCAGACCTATTTTGGCAAGTGTGGACTGGCAAGCCTAGGTTTCAGGGGTTTTTCATATTTTCAATGGAGATGGAATCAACATGTTAATCCTGAATGAAATTACATTGGTGAACCTTCTAACTGAAGCTCCAGAGAAACTACTTTAGGAGGAGCCTTGTGGCTCATTGGTTAAATGCCTGTACTGCAGGTAAAACTATGCTCACAACCAGGGGTTCAATCCCAGGTAGCAGGCTCGAGGTCAATTCAGCCTTCCATCCTTCCGAGGTCGGTAAAATTAGTACCCAGCTTGCTAAGGGGGGGAATGTGTAGCCTTCATACTGTATTTAAACTGTAAACTGCCCAGAGACTACTTGAAGTGGTATGGGGTGGTATATAAGCAGAACACTTTGCTTTGCTTTGCTTACTTTTGCATGCTAATTATGCCCCAGCAAGACTTCTGGGGCTGAGAAGTTGAATATGCTGGGCACCCTGTAGTTGCCTTTGATTTTTTAAAATTATAATATACTGATTGTTATACTCTATATATGTCAAACTGTTATTATTGCGCAGCTGTTGTGGTTTTATTTTCTTTCTGTCTTTGAAATTTTAGAGTAGAAGTTGTAAGTATCATCGATCTCTGTCAATACATGCAGGGATTGAAAACTGACTAAAGATATTTTAATTAATTAATATGATGTTTACCTCAGCAGGCTGTTGAATAGGAAGGATCATAAAAAGAAAGTGTTTTATCCTTTTTATAGATCAGTATACGTACAATATTTAGGGACACCATTGGTAATACCTGCAAGGTGGAGAATACCATTTTGCTCTCTCAACGTGCTCACCTTGGAATGCCAAAACATGGCCTACTGTGTACGTGTCACAGCTCAGTAATACTCCATTGACATGACAAGCTGTAAACCAGTTTAAGCTTTATCTGTTGTTTGCATTCATGTTGTAAATACTGAAAAGTGTCAGATGATTTTGTTAACATGAAGAGGATAATAACATCCTTATTTTCCACACTGTGTCATCCTTTAAAACATCTCATGTTTGAGCAGAATATCCATCCTTTATGATGGTGCAACCATGATTAAGAAAGCTTCAGAAACAGCAGCTGTATAATGCTGATAAGTCTTAAGTACCATCAAATCATTGTTGCTTCCTTTTGAAAGACCACAATATCCAACGGTGCTAGTGCAGTGTAGTTGTTAGTTGTCATTAGTAATGCTCAGGCAGTAACAGTTCTTGTCGCCAACAAGTATTGTACACAAGCCTTCAGCAGTCCTGTGTTGGTGATTAATGTGCAACCTATGCCATCTAGTCAGTGAGCACAACATTTTAAGCACACAACCCTTTTTAAAAACTACTTTGTGAACATACAGACTTATGTACAAGGATTCTTGATCCTTACAACCTGACTGTTCTAATGTGTTTCTGATCTTATTTATTCCTTCCCACTGGGAATATAATGATGCAACTAACATAAATTTGTCGAGCATTGCTTAGTCTTTGGACAATTCTGGTGCTTTGGTAATCTCCTGTTGTGTTACTTACCACATGTTCCAAGACGTGATAAATGCATTGCACCATATTTTCCTTGTTTTTAAATTCTACTTCCCAGGAACCAAGCCAATGCTTATTGTAAGATAGTTTGAAAATAGGATAATACATTGAAAGGTGAAACATAATAGCTTCAGATATTCTGCTTTACTTCCACTTGGTGTAGTTAAAGAGAAATATAGGAGTTGCCTGTGTCTAGTTGACCACATCTTAGAATAAGGAGACCTCCTCCTTGTCTTTTGCAGCCTCACATACTAAAACCATGTTTCACGACTCACAGACTAAAACTAATTTCATGATTCAGTTCTTTCAGGTGCAGCCTTGCTCTCCTTTGATCTGATGATTGACTTCTATATGAAATAATCTAAATTACACAGTGAAAACTCTGGCTTCAGATTTTCAAGTGCTGATTTGCTGAAAATTCTGTTTTTCCTCAAGCCTAACCCTTCAGATACTCCTTGTCATCAACTACTGTATCCTAGTCCTCTTCCTTTCAGGTTTTATTTAGGCTTTGAGTTTTGGTCTGAAGCCCAGTCTTATTTCTTCATCTTTCCCACTTCTTCTCCCATAAATCTGATCTCTTGTCATTTTTTTTGTTCCCCCTCTCACTCACTTTCATAAATTTGTGTTAATTATAACCAATTCCTGAATACTAATTATCAACACCTTTTAGAAAATGGTTTTCAGTTTAACAGAATGACACCTTTTCCTTCTTTAAGGTTGAACTGTATGACTATGAAGTGGTCTGGTGGGAGGGAAGGAGAGAAAATAATCCAAAATTATCTCTAATATGTTATTTAATGGCCACTGAGGGGTGGAAGTTGAAGTCTGTTTCCACTTTTGGCTGTACTTTAGAAAACTGTTTAAAACGTACCTTTTTCCTTCCAAAAAGGAAAGTAAGAAACGCAAGCATATAGAAGAGGAAATTGCAAAAGATGCTCCAACCACATCTTCTAAAAAAGAGCCTTTAAAAAAAGTGAAGAAAGCAAACAGAAAAAATCTCTCTCTAGGAGAAGAAAGGCTGGCAAAAAGGTAAATGGCATGCTTCTAGCTTGTTAAAGCCGGCATTAGATGCTGAATACAAGTGCTGGTGCTGCGTCTGAGGGAAGTGGAGGGTGATCCCTGAAAGTTCACACTGAAAGAAATGTGATCATCTTAATGGTCCTGGAAACAAGACAACTAACTTGCAGCTTAATATTTGCAGTGTTTACAATTGGCCTACTCTAAGGCTTCACTAATTCTAAAATCCGTTACACAGGGCATGAGTAAAGTGGATAGAGGGACGCTCTTCTCTCTTTCATAAAATACAAGAACAAAGGGACATCCACTCAAATTGAGGGCTGGGAGAGTGAGAATAGACAAAATATTTTTTTTTACCTAGTGTGTTGTCAGTCTGTGGAAATCCCTGCCACAGGATGTGGTGATGGCATCTGGCCTGGATGCCTTCAAAAGGGGATTGGACAGGTTCCTGCAGGAAAAGTCTATCACAGGTTACAAACCATGATGGAGATGTGTAATCTCCAGGCTTAAAACCAGGGTATTTTAAGGGCCAGATGCAGAGGAGTGGTATCAGGAAACAGATATTTAGTCTCGTGCGCTCCCAGACACATTTAGTGGGACCACTGTGAGATACAGGAAGGTGGACTAGATGGGCCTTTGGCCTGATACAGCGTGGCTCATATGTTTTTATCATGGCAAATTCTGGTAAATACACCCTGGAAAGACATATAAATATGTTTTTCAGAGGTTTTTATTTAGTATTCTGAGGCAGCAGATTTATGAATCAGCAGATGGAGATCCCGCAGATGGTTCCGTGCCCCTGGTGCGATGCCAAAAAATACAGAAGTCTCAAATGCTATACTCGAATGCTCAAAAGAATCAAAGATCATGGTAAATTCTGGTAAATACACCCTGGAAATACGTATAATTATGTTTTTCTGAGTTTTTAATATAGTATTTTGAGGCAGCAGATGAATCAGCAGATAGAGATCCCACATATGGGGGATGCCAACTCTTTGCAACTCTAGTAGGGTATTTTCACAGTTATGCTGGCACAAAATTGAGGCATTGATAGTTTCACATTTTAAAGCATGCCAAATAATACAGTTTTATATTTTAGTTAAGTAATACTGTAATTGAAGTATTTTATCTTGGTAGAGCAATATATTAACTGTATGATTGAGGTGAAACTAAATATTCTAATTTTATTTATTTATTTATTTATAATATTTTTACCTCACCTTTCTCCTTAGAAAAGGACCCAAGGTAGCTTACAATAATAAGGAACAATATACAGCCCAGAACATTTTAGACAATTTAAGTTATGAACAGGGAATTAGAAGAGGATCTTAGAACATTAAAAGGTAACATTAAAGCTATAAAGGGCATGCAAAAAGGAAAAAATCCATTATGAGGGATGGAGACTAACAGAAAACACTAGTGTTCTTATGAAATCAGTCAATGCAATCATGCATGGTAATCCATCTAAAAGTCACATCATAGGTAGTCCATCATTCAGGGAAAGCTTGCCTGAAAAGAAAGGTCTTTGCCTGCTTTTGGAAAGAAAGCAGAAATGGGGCAATTCTGTCCTCCAGTGGGAGGGAGTTCCAAAGTCTGGGAGCAGGAACAAAGAAGGCCCTCCCAATTTTCCTCCCAAGTTGTCCTTTTTTTTATCTCTTATACTTGCTGGAAGTGCTGTTCTTCCACACGGGAGAGTATTTTTAGGGCGCTTTTACACGACCTCTAAAATCCGCTGGCAACTTAAATTCGGACCAGAGCTCGTGGGGGGTTGTCCTGCTTCCTGTGTTCCCACCCTTCCGCACTCCATTGCTCCTGTCTGCATGAGGGGAGGGAGGAAAAAAGGGAAAAAAGAATGCAGGCTCACCTCCGCTCACCTCCGTCTGCCGTCCAGAGCAGTCCCATACGATTCCTGTCTCTTAAAGGGGCGGCTGGGACAAAAAACAAACAGAAGGCGAGGAGAGCCAGCATCCACAGCTTTATAATCCGCAACGGAATTTTTTTAACCTCCGGAGACCAGGTACTTGTAAAATGCGCTGGGGCGCTCTTAGGTGGTTGTGGTCGTACTTAATTTTTTTTAAAGTCCGCAGCTGGTGGGAAAACAATTTTAAGCTCCGCATCTGGGAGCCCTTTGCCTCAGATTTTAGGGGTCATGTAAAAGCAGCCTTTGTAGAGCAGGAAGTGACGGGAGTTGGGGCAGTTTTAGAGATCATAAAATGGCTTTAGAGGACAATAGCCACACGATTCCCACCCCTGCATCTTCTGTGACTGTGGGAAAACCTCCTTTGGTAACCATTTGGTTCCAATGTTCCATTGTTCATCAAGGGAATGTGCTTTGGAGCAAGCTGATGAAGAGGAGTCAAAAGAAGCCCAGGTCAAACAGAAATTGAAGAACAGACATTCTCAATTGATTGCCAAGCGCCTTTCAGCTCCAGAGGAAGGTGCTGGAATAAAACAAAAGAAGAAACAAGTCAACTCTGTGGAAGAAGCGCTTAAGAATAAGAGGACTGTTTTTGTGGGGAGTTTACCTGTCAGTTGTACAGCACAGGTGAGTGAGGTTGGTGAACAGCCCAGGCTCTTCTACTTTGTTTCCATGGATCCAGCACATTTTCAAGGAAGTATTTTTTTAATGTATTGATAACCTCTATAGACCTGCTGTCCTCCAGGGAGTTCAGGATGTCATTTCTGCCCCCCCCCCCCAAGTTATCAGTTTCAGAAGGAGCCTGTAAGTCAGGCTGATACAGTGAGTAGCTCAAGATCACTCAGCAGCATTCTTTGTGGCTGAATGGAGATATCAGATGTGGTCAGAAATCCTGCCTTCTGACCACTTCAGCACTCTGGCTCACTGACTTCAGGTGGATTTTATTCTGAGTAATGTATTTAAAAGGAGTATTTAGAAAATAAAATACACCTCAACCCTTGACTCTTGATATGCTAATTAGTCATTTTACATCATACAGGCTGAAATCCTGTTGTTTAGCATAATGGGTAGCAACTAGAGTAGGCCATTGAAGCAGAATAATTTATAATTCACGAAGACTCATCAAATTCAAGCTGATTCAAAAGACCTATTCTGGTTATGGCTTACTACACTAAGCAACATGATTTCAACCATTGTTTTTCCTCTTTATGATAAATGTAAAATATATAATTTCACTTTGAAGGAGAAACATTTTCTGGTTATTTTTCTTTAAAATAAAGAGGTAAATGCCAAAATTGTGGAGTTCCTTTATTGAGTTCCAAGTCTGCAACGGAAATCCAATCGCTGGGAGCAAATTATTGCTTATTAAAGGCAATTTCAGAGTGCACGTAACTTATGCATGTATATCCCAAACGAAGCCTTTAAACATTGGCAATTTGCCACTGCTGCTGATGTCATGGCAATTATTGTGATGTGCAACAGTATTGCAGCCATTGTATATTTATACTGCCAGGAGAGAAATGGTCTAACTTGCCATGGTAAATGCCAACTCAGCAAATCTTGGATTGGATTTCAGATCCCATGCTAAGCCTCTTGACTGGCAGGCACTGAGAAATCCAAGGGCGGGGGAGGGACTCCTTCATTATCATCCATCTGCCTCGGTGAGATCCCATTTCTTTCCTTTCCGCTGATTTTGGCCAGAGTGAGAAAAAAACCTCCCTAATAAATAATGCAACAACATTACATTAATGGAAAAAAAACCTCCTCTTCTCTATCTTTATATAGTAAACCAGCTAAAATGTATGTGAGCATTCTGATGTTTCATTTGTTTTGTGTAGTTGATGGCTTATTTTGTGTCAGTCATGTTTCCTTTAGAAATTAAACCAAAAATGTGTTTGAATCTAGATGCTGAAGACCTTTTTCAAAGAATATGGGCAAATTGAATCCGTTCGTTTTCGCTCTTTGGTACGTTTGTTGCTACTTTTTGTGACATTAGCTGCTCCAGTAATGGTCACTGCATGGAGGCATTTGAATCGGTCAAGTGGGAAAGGGGCAGCTCTTTAAGCTTTTCCTTATGTGCTTCTAGTTTTATATGGTTTCTCCTCCCCACCCTTGCAAGGACTGGTGGATCATTGGCTAGCTGTTTTAATGAGTAGTTTTAAATTGGGGGAAATACCCCATGGAGACTGCTGAAGAACAGTCACAATTTTGAAGCGGGTTTTGCAAGGATCCATATTTACTTGAAGCCACGTTTCATTTGAGTCAGATGGCTTTCCATCCTAATAAACACTTTCAGCGATGAGCCTTAATTAATCATACACAAGCACTGTATAAGGTTTTGCCTAAAGTGGTATTGTATTACTTACATTGTTTCTAAATAAATATGGTGGATGTTCCTGATAGGTAGAATACTAAATAGCTAAGAAAAACTGCCAAGATCCTGCTCTATTGGGATTCTGATATGTTTGCCAGGCTGCAAATATATCAGAATCCCAATATAGATTCTATAGAATGTAAAATGTCCATTTATTGGCTGAGAGCAAATGATTGAGTAGGAAATCAACATCTGATATTCAGAATACAGTCTGCAACATGACAAACTTTCATGATACTGATTTTTCCCTTTTAAAAATGTGTTTTACATTTTACATTCTTAAATGCCTGTACTGCAGCTAAAACTGTGCCCGTGACCTGGGGTTCAATCCCAGGCTCATGGTTGACTTAGCCTTTCATCCTTCCGAGGTCGGTAAAAGGAGTACCCAGCTTGCTGGGGGGGGGGTAGCAATGTGTAGCCTGCTTATTGTAATTAAACTGTAAACCGCCCAGAGGCTACTTGAAGTGGTATGGGGTGGTATATAAGCAGAATACTTTCCTTTTTGCTTTGCTTTGCTTTTATTTAGCATTTCTCTAACCATTATCATTACCCAACCAGAGTCCACCACATTTTGCAGGCCTCAGTATAATTTAACAGTTACAGTATTAAAAGCATTTAGATAGGTCAGGTAATTCAGCATACTGTTATGCCTCTGCAAACATTTTACAATTCAGATTAGCATTAGGATGCTAAATGTGCATAGACATGCATGCTTGACAGTACGTTACAGGGAACCCAAATGTTAGAAGAGCTTGCTTTACAATTTCCTGCTTTTATAACCAGTCCAACATTACCTCATGATTTCCTCTCTGTTTCCAACACTCACTGTTACAACCGCTGGGGCCAGCACTGTCAGTGGGCCACATTGACCTCACTGAGCCCATTAGAATGAGAGCCAAGCCAGTTAGAGAGAGAGAGTCCAGTGGAGGTGACAGCAGAGGTTGAATAGGAATGGCCAGCAGGTAAGATAGATAGAGAAGGTATGAAGGAGAGGTGAAAAGATAGCAGAGGCTTCTTTTATAAGGCCTACAAATTATCCAATAAACAATCCTCTATTCTGACATGGAGACTAAGGGGAAGAAAGGATTTGATATGTGGTGGCAACAGGGGTCAGGGAACCAGTTAGGATGTCAATGCTGTTATACGCAAAGTGTAGGCAGCCTGATGCCCCTCCAAAGTATTTAGAACAGCAACTGCCTTCGGTCCAGAAAGAATGATCTCGCAGTGGCCAGTGACTGTGGACGCTTGGATCGAAAACATCTGGAGAACATCAGTTTGCCTATCCATGTTGTATACCATCGCATAACACAAATGCTTCATTATGTTCCCCAAAACTCTTTTCCTCTCAAATCATGTCATTTCGATTCCAGTCTTGTGAACGAGCCCCCATTTCCTGACAGCAGACTGATTGTCTCTGATCTTTCTTCTCTCTGCCTTCTCGTTACCCATTTACTGCTAATTTCAAGTCGCAGTGACGAACACAAGAATAGTGTTGTGGCTGTAAGACGTGTTCACTAGGGCAGGATGGAGTAGCTACGGAGAAAGGAGGAGCAGAAAAGAACCTCTGAGTGCCCCAGTGCCCCAGAGCTCACTGATTTTGGCTTGGCTTACGAACCAGATTTTTAAAGGAAATTGAAAATATTTGTAAAATGCCACACAGCAGGCCAAGGCGTACCAACATACTTCCTTTTTTCTTTTTCTAAGATTCCAGCAGAGGATGCCCCTACCAAAAAAATGGCAGCCATAAAGTAAGTTTATAAAATTGTGTGTTTTATTCTGGGGAGGGGAAAACAACTGCCTTTGTCCTTGATAATGGATCAGGGCAATATTCACTGATTAAAAAGATGTTGATTCTTGTTCCATGGCTTTTTTTTTACTCTGTATAATCCCTTTCATCATGCGTAAGCTATGGGAAGTTTTGGACAAAAGGTAGAAGCTACTAATATTATCAGCAGCAGCAATTTTACAAATTAATATTTTTTAAAAATTGTGCCCCCCTCCCGACATCATCACCCTTTCATTTTAGCCAATACATAGCAAAAAAGTATGTTACTGTCTACTGATATATGTATGGCACAGCAATTTGCTGGTGTTTTGAGCTTTTTAGGATCAAAGGGAGAACTAAAGTTGCAAATTATAGATCAGTACAAACAACAGAGGGACAAGACACAATTTACATTGTAATTAAGGAGTCCTAGAAAAGTGCCCCATAATCCTATCTGGAAAATGTAGGATTGATTTTGTACACAAATCTTGCTATTACTTTGTAAAAAGCAAACGTTTGTATAAGCAGTGCTTTTAGGGCAAATAAATGCCACACTGCCCCCCCTTCCTCCAGTCTTTTTCGGTTTTTCTGTAAGAGGGGCGCTTTAGACCTGGCGTGCATCACTGAGACCTGGGTGGGTGCGGAGGGGGGAGCTTCACTCGCCCAGCTGTGCCCCCCTGGGTTCTTGGTTCAGGGTGTAGGCAGGTCGGAGGGCCGTAAGGGGGGTGGGGTGGCCGTTGTTTACAGAGAACACTAGTCATGTCAGCAGGGTCTCAATGTTGGTAAGTCCGGGGTTGGAATGTCTTCATCTATTGGTGGGACAGCGGGACAGGTTTGGCATTGTGCTCGGTTACCGCGCTCCCCGCAACCCAGCACAATCCCTACCAGAGCTCACCGAGTTCATTGTGGCTGCACTCTTGAGATCCCCCCGCCTTTGGGTGGTTGGGGAGCTCAATGTGCACGCCAGCGATGGACTATCTGGTGCGGCTCTGGAGTTCATGGAGTCCAAGACCTCCATGAACCTGACCCAGCATGTTTTATGCCCCACTCATAGATCTGGACATACCCTGGACCAGGTATTTACCTCCACGTCGGGGGATTCTTCTCTGAGGGTGAGGGACCTTGAGTCCACTCCCGTGTCATGGTCAGACCATCACCTGCTGTCGTTCTCTCTGTCAGTCGCTGCCCCGCCCCGCGGGGACCCTCGGCCATCTATCTTGGCTTGTCCCCGGAGGCTCCTGGTGCCTGATCGGTTCCGGGAGGCCTTCTGGGAGCTTCCTGGTGGCCTGGCTGACGACCTGGTCGAAGCCACGGTGGACCACTGGTTTGCTGAAGCATCCCGGGCTGTCGACCGGATCGCCCCTAGGCGCCTCCTCCGGTGCCGAGCTTGTCCTTCGCTGTGATATACAGCGGAGCTGCGAGCGATGAAGCAGGAGCGGAAGAGGCTGGAGTCCAGCTGGAGAAAGAACCGGACAGCGGTTAACAAGGCTGCTGTTGTTATCCAGACCAGACGCTATAATCGGGCGATCAGGGAGGCTAAAACAGTCTTCTACTCCCTGAGAATTAGTGAGGCCTCGAACTGTCAAGCGGAATTGTTCTGTGTGGTTCGTGACCTCACTAATCCTGGTCTGGAAAGGCCTCCTCTTACTGATTTCAGTAATGTGACTTTTGCAGCCTTTTTAGATCTAAAATAGAGGCCATCCGTACCAGTTTCGATTCCGGTTGTTCTAGTGTACTCTTGGCATCCCCTGCTGCTGCACCCCCTCGGTCTCCCCGGTTGGCTGAGCTTGGGCCTGTTTCCTCGCTTGAGGCCTCCAGGGCTCTTGCCCATTGCCGGCCTGTATCCACCCCCTTTGATCCTTGCCCTTCCTGGCTCATAAAAGCTGCCGGTGGGAGCATGCCGGAATGGGCTTCTGTCATTGCCACTGCCTCCTTCAGGGAAGGGATTTTTCCCTCTCGCCTGAAGGAGACGGTGGTGAAGCCCATTCTGAAAAAAACTGCCATGGTGTTCGGCGATTTGGCCAGCTATCGCCCGATTGCCAATGTTCCCTTTATGGGCAAGGTAATCAAGAGGGTGGCTGCAGTCCGGCGAACGGGTCCTTGATCCATTCCAATCCAGGTTCAGGCCTGGTCGGGGGACCGAGACAGTCTTGCTCGCTCTGCATGATGACCTCCTCCGGGGGGCTGACAGGGGTAATTCTACTCTGTTGGTCCTTCTGGACTTGTCAGCGGCCTTTGATACCGTCGACCACGGTATCCTGCTGGGTCAGCTCTCCGGGATTGGGATCGGAGGCACTGTTCTCAGTTGGTTCCGGTCCTTCCTGGGGGGCCATCCCCAGCAGGTACAGCATGAAGGGGAGTTGTCGGCCCCGTGGATACTCCCTTGTGGGGTTCCACAGGGGTCGTTCCTCTCCCCCATGCTGTTCAACATCTATATGAGGCCGCTGGCAGAGGTCATAAGGAGATATGGAGTCTGCTGTCATCAGTACGCTGATGACACGCAGCTCTATCTCTCCTTTTCCACCTCTGCAGATGAGGCTGTCTGGACCCTCGACCAGTGCCTGGACGCGGTTATGGAGTGGACCAGGGCCAACAGGCTCAGGCTTAACCCTGAGAAGACCGAGGTCATGTTCTTTGGGACTTCCCCATCTGGCTACGGAGGCCCTCTTCCAACTTTGGAGGGTGTTTCCCTCTGGCCATCGGACAGTGTCCAGAATCTGGGTGTAGTCCTGGACCCAGCGCTCTCCATGGAGGCCCAGGTGGCCACTGTGTCCAGGACTGCCTTTTTCCATCTTCGACAGATAGCCCAGATTCGTCCCTATCTAGATGGGGACTCCCTCAGGACAGTGGTGCAAGCGCTGGTGATCTCAAGACTAGACTATTGCAACGCGCTCTACATGGGGTTGCCCTTGACTCTCCTTCGGCGGCTGCAGCGGGTACAGAATGCGGCGGCCATACTGGTGGCGGGTGTGCCCCGGTTTGACCATATCACCCCAGTCTTGGCCCGTCTGCATTGGTTGCCCGTTGCGTCCCGAATCAGATTCAAGGTCTTGGTTTTAATTTATAAAACCCTCCATGGCCTGGGACCTGACTACCTGGCGGAGCGGATCGCCCAGCGGTCAACATCGGCTCGACCGACTCGGTTGTCGCGGGTGCACACGCTGTGGGTGGCCACGCCCAGGGAGGCCCGGAAAACATCTACCCGTTCCCGGGCTTTCTCTGTGGCTGGCCCTGTCCTCTGGAACCATCTCCCCAGCGATATGCGCCTTGCACAGTCCCTGCAAGCCTTTCGGAAAGCTTTAAAAACCTGGCTTTTCCAAGAGGCATTTGGTGGCTGATTTTTTATTTTATTTTTTTTCCCCTGCCATCTGCTCATTGTTGACTGCTTGGTCTAACTGTTGTCTAACTGTTGATTAATTTGTTTTTATACTGATTCATTTTTTGTTTATTGTTGTATCTTGTGTTGTGAACCGCCCGGAGTTCCTTTGGGAAGACGGGCGGTATACAAGCTTAATAAATAAATAAATAAATTAACTTTGTACATAGCAGAATTGGAGGAGAGAGCACACAAATGGACAGATATCAGATCATATATATATATATATATATATATATATATATATATGGGTGGGATTTAGAATTTACAGAATTTTACCTCATAATTTCCTGGGATATAGAATTTACAGAAGTGGGCAGCTCTTTAGAAATTGTACCAAATGTTATTAGAAGCATTTCCATCTGTGTTGAGGCATTGTGCTGTAAATTCTAAAGTCTTTTGGTGTAGTCTTTACAAATGTTTAAATGTAATTTCCAGTTAAATAAGCCACAAACTTTTTTTTTAATTTCAGGCGAAAAGTGCATCCTAATATGAAGTATATCAATGCTTATGTCGTTTTCAAAGAGGAGAGTGCAGCCCATAATGCCTTAAAATGGTATTTTTACATTTTTTTTACTACTCATGTTTAACTGTATATAGTTTTTGGATAAACATTTAATTATACTAATCTTAAGAAGTAAAAGCATATAAAGTCTAAACTGTAAAATACTTTTTAAAATCTAAGACTATGAGTAAACTTCATGTGCTGGCAATTAATAATTTCATTCTAATGATTTCTTGTCGTGACTTTAATAGCAACGGAACAGAATTTGTCAGTGGATTTCACATAAGAGTTGACCTTGCTTCAAAATCTACTTGTGTAAGTAACCAGCACCGTTGAAGGACATATATTTTCTTTGTTCCTTCACTGAATTATTCATTCAGTTCTTGTTTTCTTATTTCACAGCATGATAACAAGAGATCTGTATTTGTAGGAAATCTCCCTTATGGTAAGTGTTGGGGTGGAATTTCATTCTCTTTTCAGGAAACAAACCGCTCTAACAGAACAACTTATTTTCCAGATTGGTTTGGATCCAAATTTTTATAGTTTTCATTGATTCTATCTTCAATGTTACTTGGTTAAATTGAAAGGTAAAGGTTCTCCCTGACACCTAAATCTAGTTGGTTCCAACTCTAGGGTCTGGTGCTCATCTCTGTCTGTAAGCTGAAAAGTCAGTTTTTCACATATTTCTGTGGTCATCTGGGTGGCATGACAAAACCTGCAGGTGCATTGAAGCTAATACTACTCACATACTTTTGTTTGATTTACATTTCATATACAAGAAAACGGACACTCCAGAAATGTTAAAAATTGTGAATTTTACACACACACACACAGAGAGAGAGAGAGAGAGAGAGAGAGAGAGAGAGAGAGAGAGAGA
>JAHTLZ010000108.1:4089513-4128180 GCA_023846285.1 Phrynocephalus versicolor
ATGCCTGGTTATATGTTTGGCTGCTTGAAGGACAGCAAGGAAAAAAGCTTGTGTGCTTGCCTTTATTGTGAGGTTTGCTTCAAGGATTTTGATCTTTGCAGTTCTAATTCAACAGTGGTGTAGCTAGGGGGGTCAAGGGGGGGGGGGACATCTGACCCTAGCAGCAGCATCTAGGGGCATCAAATTGAGCTCCTCTTCTCCTCCAAGACTTTCAGCCAGCCGATCCAAGGGGGCCAGACAGGAGGGGTGGCGACACAATCCCAGTTGACTTTTCTTTCTTCTTTCTTTTTTATATTTATATCCCGCCAGATTTTCCCATAAGGGAATTCAAGGCAGTTAAACATGTATAAAAATCCAAAATATAAGCACAAAGGAATAGAACTCGGCTCCATAAAAATGCACCTAAAATAATAAGCATACCTACAGTGGAACTCAAAATTTAAAAAGAAAAACTAAACAGCAATAAAGTAATATTAGTAATAAAAATACTAAAGCAAGATGGCGAGAGAAAAGCAGGCGGACATGAAAACTCAAATCCTTACTCAAAGAATCATACCTCAACCCCCTTGGTCACCGAACCGAACACATCCGTAGACAGCCAAGTTTTTAATAACTTCTTGAATGCTGGGAGGGACTCCGCAGTCCTGATATTGCTCGGAAGATGGTTCCACAAGGTATGCCTCTGTAATTCAGTGGCCCAAATCCTCTTCCCTAGTAATAGTATCGTAAGACAAACAGTGTAACTTTTGGAAGTGAATTCCCTTTAGTTATGAAATCACTGCAGATGTTATCTGTTACATACTGAATTGTGTGGCTCAGCATGCAAGCAGTAATGTTGATAGTAATTTATTAATTAGAAGCAAATTGCCCCCCAAAGTCACACCAACTACATAGCTATTGCAAGAGAATTTTGGCCAGGTATTCAGCTGCATCCAGAGCCAAATTCCTGGTGGGATCTAGACATTCCTGCCCTAAGAAGAGGAGTCACCAGTGACCATTAACTTGATCGCTGCATGCCAGAAAACAACTATGCCATTGCTCAGACTAAGTCATCGCCCAAAACATGATTATTGAGTATTTCAGAGAGAGAGAATATTTCTTCGAAATATGTGTAACTGTGAATGGTTTATAAAGCTAATGAATAAATTGTGATGTACAACTGTTGCAGAGATGCAGCAACATACAGTATTCTAAATATGGATACATAAAATAAAGAGCCTGCTATGATTTCTTTTACCGTGGGTGTGTTGGCATGACTTTTAAAAGGACATTTTGGTGATCTCTTATGTTTTATTGTGATGTTTATAGTTTACATCATGTAAGACATTTTCCCTTAATGTTTTTCACTTAAAAGGCAAGAGAGAAATAAATTTGAAGAAGCAAAATATAAAATAAATATTTGTTCAGGTTGCCATTTTTAACACTTTGTTTTCCCTGAAGACTACAGATGCAGTACACCTTGCACTAAAACTGAACAACTCTGAACTGAAAGGAAGAAAGCTAAGAGTGCAACGCTGTGTTGAGCAACAGAAAACACAACAGAAAAGCCTAGACAAGAATGTAAAGAAGCCCACAGGACATAAATATGCAAAGGCCTTTTCACAGAAAAATGAAAAGCACTCTTTGAGTAGTTCTTTTGCTGGCGAAAAAGCAGTCCCAATGAAAAAGACCAAAAAAGCAAAATCAAAAAACAGCATGAGGAAGAAGCAGAGAAATCCCAAATGAAATATTTACACTGTACATTTTGAACTGGTTTTAAAATAAAATTTATTTCATAATAATTTTTGTTTGTATTTTTTTACATATCTGTCTCCACAGTTTACAAGGTTTGGCTAGATTAGTACGTCCTATTAAGATGAAAACAATACTAGAAGGAAGTTCAATATACAGTACCATTAAAGTTTTGTTAGCCCATTTGCCAACATTTGAAAATTTGACATCCTGGACCTGGGGTGTTGTAATGATTATGGTGAGAGCAGAAAAAAGTGCTTTGAAGGTACATTAAAAGATAAAGTATGGTTGGAAAGTGTTTATTGAAGCAATGTTTACAGTTACAGTTGTTTTCAAAACAATCTGCTGTTTCTCAGGTGGGGACAGTTACTGAAGCACAACTTGTAAGTATTTCATTCATTGTGGGACTGTAACAAAGTGATGTAATGTGTTTTAACAGATAGGACGCTTGTACTGTAATCCAATAGCAGTGTCTTTTGAAAAAGTATACATTAATGAACTCTAGGATTTTTGACATGTTATTGCTAAGTATAAAATGCATATTCGTTTCATAAAATTGAACATACAGTCAGAATACATTTGTTTTTGAAACAAAAGGTTGCCACTCTAAGGAAACTGAACTGAAACAAAGTGAATGGGAATTTAAATGAGTTTAGAACACATAGTCTCCTACTATTGAAAAACCTAAGACAAATTGAAATCATTTTGTAACAGCTATATATATGTGGAAGTATGACACATAAAAACAACTGCACCCAGGCATAATAAAAACAACACACTGTACATGTTGATATTGTGGGACAAAGCAACACTAGAGAATCAGCAATAAAATTTCCTCCATAGACTTTTAACATGGCTTGGATGGGTGAGGGCTTTTTTACAAATATTTTTGTACATGTTTAATAACATGCTTAGAAGCTAAAAATGTGTTTCATTTTATATACAGTATTCTTGTGTTAACAACTTCAATATTTTTATTTAAGAAGACTTTTAAACTAAAGTGTGTAACAATGATTTTTCACTGATGCATTCTAGAGATGTATTCTGACTTGATAGGGTAAAGGCTTTTGTACTTTTAAAACATAAATTAAACATTACTTTGGTATTTTTTCATATTTTCATCATATTTTTGTTCCTGTATCTGCTTATTTGCTTACAAGTTAAGTTCAGTGAATGTACACATGTGCTTACAGTATCCATCATATCTGTGTAAGACATAGATTTTGCATCAGCTTGGAAGTATTGTTTATGGGCAACATAGAACATAGAAGCAACGGGGATGAATAAAGCTTGTAGAATTGTAAACTGCCCAGAGAGCGCTTTATGGGGCGGTATATAAGCACAGCACTTTGTGGGTTTTTACTTTTCTGAAATTAACCTCTTTATTGTTAACTGCTCAGAATAGCTCGGCAACTCTGCGTTTCAGCCGCTTTCTCGTGTACGCCAACGCAAGGCAGGAAGGCGCATTCCCACACTGGGGTGGAAGCAGACACGTGCCTCTCAAAATCCGGCCGCAGAGGGAGGGGGTTTACTTTCATTGATCGTCCCCTTGGGATTCTTAACGTTCCAAGATCAGTCCGAGAGGAAAGGGAGGACAGCCAGGCTTTGCGCGCCGCTTCTCGGGCAAGTAGCACTCCGCGCAGATCCTTCGCGCCCCAGGAGCCCATTCGAGCTGTACTTAAAACACCGCACAAACGTGACCGAGTCCACGTTCGAGGTCGGGTCGGAGGGCGCCTTTATCAGACATGCGCGAGGCCGAGGGGGACTCTTGGAAGAGTGGATGGGAGGGATATGTCGAATATACTCGCCCGCGCATGCGCAGTGAAAAGATTCTCTTTAATCCTCCGTTTGCCGCGGGTTGACCATGCGGCTTGCCGTCGCCGGGGGATGACGTTGGGCGCTCCCCCTCGGCGCGTGCGGAGCGGAAGGTGGGACCTCCTCCTGCTCCTCTTGGGCTCTGCTGCCTGCTCCAAGGTGCCTGGGAAGTGCGAGGCGGGCTCAGGGCCGGCAGGATGATGGGGGGCAAGACCAGCGCCATCGCGGCCGGGGTGTGCGGGGCGCTCTTCATCGGCTACTGCATCTACTTCGACCGCAAGAGGAGGAGCGACCCCAATTTCAAGAACCGGCTGCGGGAACGTGAGTCTCTCGGCCGGCCGCCCTGCCCTCCTTCGGGCGCCAGGGGGTGGGGGTGGGGGTGGGGCTCCCGCTTACACATTTCACCCCGGCGCCCCCCCCTTCTTCCGGGGCTCCCTGGCTTCCCCTGGGCTGCCCTCGTCGCCCTCGAGGGCTATCTGGCAGGGCAGGGCCAAGGTCGCCTTGCCGGCTGGCTCCCCTCCTACCCGCTTCTTAACCCACGTTGGGAGGAGAGGGTTAGGGTTAGGGGGACGACCCAGGGAGGTGGGGCGACCCGCGGGAGGTCTGCCCTTGAGGGTCCTTGTTCTCTCCCTCCATGGGCGAAGAGGCCGGCCAGCGCTGGGTCAGATTTCGAGGGAGACCAAGCCGGACCTCCCGTGCCCCGGCTCCCCGTGGCCTTTGAGGGCTTATCACAGAGGGTCTGTCGCTTTTGCTTCATCCACCCTCTAGGCTGCCGTCCTTTAAAAGCAGCCCCAGCAGCCCCCTGTTCTCTTTTGGTTGGCCTAGCTGCAAATGAAGACCGCTGGACACCTTTTCCCACATATATACTACATTCAAGATGTATCAGGTTGTTCAGGAAATGATGTTCACAGTTCTGTGGATCTTAACTGCCTCGGGGTCTACTGCCTCTCCGCTTTGGGTTGGTCTAATGGTGTACATTTGCCTGCCAGGATGTGTTTGACCAAGCTAGAAGAATTAGAAATGTAGGAAGCAACGCACGTGACTCCTCGGGTGGTCAGGCCATTACAGGATGCATTCTCAAACCCTCCTGGTACTGTTGTGATTGTAACTTCCAGGATAAGGATGAATGCAAAAGAAAAATGTGGAGTTTTCCAAAATGCAAGACATTCTCTCCTTGTTCTGCATTATTTCACCTCTTCAACAGGAGTGTGTTAATCCTTTCTTTAAAAGTCATCTTTATGTAGATAAATTTCATAGTTCTACATAAAGGGCTCTTAGATTTGAGATGATAGCTTTCCCCCTCCTGCTGAGGGTTCAAAACAGTCCAAATATAGCTTTAGAGCAGTTTGTGACAGAGTGTAATTATGAACAATGTTTGGTAATGTTGGGCTAAAGCCTCTTTGGATTCCTGGCAGTCCTGCTTTTGCTACCCTTAGAAAGTTCCCAGCAAGACTGCCTCAGAAATGTGTTTCCCATGTAGCACTGAGTGTCATTTTGCAATATTTCCTTCAATACTCCCCTTTATGCAAAAAGAATAGGTCTTTGTAAACTACTGATTGTCCAAGTGTAAAGCAGATTTGGAGTTGGGCATCAATCTTCATATGTTTCATTTCTGTAGCACGTTTCTCCTTGTCTTCTGAAATACACTTTGGAAGGCAAACACTATGATAGTTGGGAATTCAGAGTATCCTTATTAAATCTAAGAATTGCTGTAGAATACAAATATCGAAGCATGTACTGTATTTAATCCATAGGAAGGAAGAAACAGAAGCTTGCCAAAGAAAGAGCAGGACTTTCCAAGGTATTAATAGCATGTTGTATTTAGTACAGTTTTTGCGTTTTATTGTGATATGCAGAACCTTTTTCAGCACAGCCTTTTGCTTGAATATGTTGTGCTAGGAAGTTGTTTTGGGTTGCATTATTTTGATTTGATGCAGTAAAGTATAAATGGAAGATTATATCTCCTCAGGCCACATACAGAAAGGTTCTTCTGTCTGATTTTCAATAATCCCCCCTTTACCTACCTACATCTACACCATTCAGGGGCCAAAGTCTGGAGGTTATAGTTTCATCAGCAGTTCTCTGGATCCAAACGTGTAGTAATTATTTTGTGGTTACAAAATTTTATAATTTGCAATTCATTTCTATAACAGATCCATGTGCTTGTAAATTGAAATGCGTTGAGGGGACAAGATCTTAGAAAGATTTTAATATTACAGACTTTGAAGCATGCATATATTACAGTATTGCATTTATAAAATGTTTCTCTATGAGGAAGTTCTTATGACTTCTAAATGGTTGATTAGATAATTTGTTGTTGTTACAGTTGCCTGATTTAAAAGATGCTGAAGCAGTACAGAAATTCTTCCTGGAAGAAATACAGCTGGGCGAAGAACTACTAGCGCAAGGTTGTTGCAGATTTTGCTAAGGGGATGGGGAATGAAAGGCACTGTGGTAGAATGTTAATTCTTGAATGTTTCACTTTGGAAGACAGAGAATCTGTTCATCTTTTATAGTTTATCTTTATGCATATCTGCTCCAATATATAGTATACTGTATTTTTTGCTCTGTAAGACATACCTGACAATATGATGCACCTCGTTTTTAGAGGAGGAAAACAAGAAAAATGTTTAGCCTAAGAGTTCATGGCAGGGGAATCCAGGCTGTAAAAGGGGGGTTGCACATGAGGTGATTGGGACTGGAGAATACAAGCTGTAAAAGGGGAGTCTTGCAAACATGTTGATTGGGACTTGGGGATCCGAGGAGACCGCTTTGCAAATGAGGTGTATCAGAACTGTGGAATCCTGGCTGCAGCAGGGACCGGGAGAGGCTCTGTGGAAGCCTCTTTGCAAAGGAGGTGATTGGAACTGGGGAATCCCGGCTGCAGAAGGGAAGGGGAGAGGCTCTGTGGAAGCCTCTTTGCAAACAAGGTGACTAGAACAGTAGAATCCCAGTTGCAGCAGGGGACGGGAGAAGCTCCATGCAGGTAACTTCTCTCTAAATCAGTGGTTCCCAACCTGGGGGGTCAGGACCCCAGCCTTTTCCCACCAAAAATGCAATGGGGGAAAATGCAGACAAACATAAGCAGCAAGAGAAATCCAGCCCGTTTTTGCCTGCAGAGCAATGGAGAAGATTGCAAACATGGAGAAATGAAACCAGCAAGACTACCCCAGTTTGTTCCTGCCAAGAATACAATGGGGGAAAATGCAAATAGACAATCATAAGTAGCAAGAGCAATCCAGCCCATTTTTGTCTGCAGAGCAATGGAAAAGATTGCAAACATAGAAAACTGAAAGCAGTAAGACTACCCCATTCAGTTCTTGCCTGCAGAGAAATGAAAAATATAGCAAATGTGGAGGAAAAAAAGCAGGAAGACTACCCGAGGCTGTTCCCGCCAAAAATGCAAAAAGAAAAGTAGTACAAAGATTAATCAAAGCTAGCTCCCTACTTTTCCAAGTTCAAAAGGTCCAAATCCCTCAGCAAAAATGTCCAGAATGGCTTCAAAACACCATAAAAAACACACCTTAACTCTTCTTACCCCTCCACAAACTATGAGTGTGTGCGTGCAGTGCATCCTGGGTACATTTTTTGCAAGCCATTTATGCAACATTTGTTATCTGAGGCAGCTCATAGGCAACATTTGCTATCTGAGGTAGCCCTATACCCGGAAATTCCCATTCACTATCCAAATCATTCGTTATCAGAGGCATTTGTTATCCGAGGTATTACTGTACAGTCACCACCTGCCATTTCGCGGTTCAGGTACTGCGGTCCCACTACATCGCGGGATCGCAGTACCTGCACCTCAGAGCCACGCGGTGGCGGCGGCGGCGGGGGGCGATCGGGTTGCTCCACGGCGCCCCCACGCTCCTCTGAGCAGCCTTGGAGCCGCGGGGGGCGGCAGTGGGCAATCGGGTCGCTCCACGCCACTCCCCCGCACTCCTCCGAGAAGCCTCGGACAGGTGCGCAATCGCTCCCAGGCCCCACCCCACCCGCTTCTGCATATCGTAGATTTTCATGCATGAGTGGGGTGGGTCCCTAACCCCCGCGATCGGCGGGGGGTGGCTGTATTTCCTTTTACTTGGTAATCTCAATTGTAGCAGTAATGATCAAATTTTACCAGAATTCCTTGTAGCTATACAGACAGGTCAAGAATATGGACTCAGAGTTAATGGTTGTCTTAAGAATGATTTCTAGCCATTTTTCTTTGAAAGCAACTGCATCAAGGAATAAAGTTGCTGTGTTTCTGACAGAGATTGCTGCAATACATTTAGACCTAGGTTTCGGTTCCCTTTTAAAATATACAGAGCCAAGTTTTACCAACTGAATAGGCAACAAATACAGCATGAAGGTTTCAGGGAAGTGGCTTGTACTTTGGATGATTTTCTCTCTCTTGATAAACACATGCGGGGGGGGCAAATATGTAGCCTTTTCAGTCACTCCTTAAAATAATTCCATGAACTTGAAATAAAAACTTACTTGTTTTCAAAGCTAATGTGATACATTGATTTTTTTTATGTATATATACAGGAGAGTACGAAAAGGGTGTTGATCATTTGACAAATGCCATTGCTGTTTGTGGACAGCCGCAGCAGTTACTACAAGTGCTACAGCAGACTCTTCCACCACCAGTTTTCCAGATGCTTCTTACTAAACTCCCAACAATTAGCCAGGTATGAAAAACTTCAACGCTTATGCTTTGCTCTTTGAAACAGAATCTGTGTTATCTCTAGTGTGTTTCTTCTGCTTTTGAATTCATGCATTTGATTAAGTAGACTGCAGTCCATGGAACTAGGCTACAGTTGATTAACTGTTAAGATGCCACAGTCAAGTATCGAGTATGAAGCTGACAGAGCAAAAATGTTGTGTAGTGAATGAAAATGTCTGCCAGCAGAGCTCTGGAGTAAATTGGTCGGCAACACATGTTATCTGTAAGAAAAGTGAGTTATCTCTTGTGCTGTTGCTTATACAAGCAGAATACAGTGAGTCCTGCCTATTGCGGGGGTTAGGGACCTGACCCGACCCACAATAATTGAAAATCCATGATATGCAGGTGCAAGTCAGGTTGGCCCTGGGGCGCCTAGCTGGGGGCTCTTGTACTTACCGGAGGCCTCAGAAATTATTTTTGGCGATCCAGAAGTCACTTGTGGTTTACCGGAAGTCACTTCTGGTTCACAGGGAGGCCCTTTTGGGGCCTTCGGACGGCCTGGGAAGGCCCTTGCAGGCCCATTCGGGACAGCGCCATGTTGGGGGTACGTATGGGAGGCCTGAAACAGGCCTTTCCCCCCTTAACCCAGAGGGTCTTTTTCATATACTGTGGTTCCGCGATATAGTGGGACCCCATTATATGAACTGCAAAAGGGCGGGGGACCACTGTAGTATGCTCTGATGCTTATGCAGGTGGGATGTCTTTTGGTGGAGTTGTTTTCTACTATGTGGAGAGGTGTCACACTAACAATTTGTCTCATGTTACCACAAAGAAATCATTGTATTTTAATGGTGGTTATTTTTTGCTTCAGCAAACTATCATGGTTCTCTTTTTACAAATCGATTATTTGCATGTTGACAAAATCCCACAGACTTTAGCACAGTTAACCTCCAATAAGTGTATAGGATTGGAACATTGCATTTTTACAATGTTCCAATCCAAACCTTAGCGTTATAGTATTTTCTGATATTAAGTTCTATATAGTGAGATTCTCTTGCAGCATTCAACTCAGGCATGTGCTCTAATCAGTACAACTGATTTGATTTAGTGTTGTTTCACATTTTGTAGAAAGTTCAGGGTGAGAAGCTTTTCTGGCATCTACAGTAGTGTTGTTTCTTCTTACTGTCCTTGCAACCAAGGACTGTCAGTAGAGCCATGCATTGTAATAAACTCCATCTGCATATTTGAACATCAGTGTTCTGAAGGAGAGCTAAAACTGAAGAGTTCTGCAAGAAGCCGGGATGCAAGGAGGAGCACCAGAACATGCCCTCAAAGGCAGCCTTAACTGAAGGAGTCGGGTTTTGGCAAGCTATATATAGTCCGACCCACACCTATAGAGTGATGTAAAATAGTAATTCATTGTTCACAGAGTTCATACGTCGGTATAGTCAGGCCCCAGAATGTAGATCTTTACACCCTAGAAGATGAAAACAGCAACAACAACAAACAGATTAGCTCATAAAACTCCAAATGTCTTGTCTAGCCGCTGTGGCCTCTTCAGTGGAGTAAAGAGTAACTGTTTACTACAAGTACTTCTCCTTGCATGGATTCCAGAAATGAAGATGGTTCTGAGCATCTTCATGGCAGATAGTTCTTCTCACTGACAGCCACTAGATCTAGATGAACATCCTTGTAACTCTATCATGTAATAAAGGCACTTTCCTTTTCTCAAGGGTAAGCATGCCCAGTTCTTTCAGTCTTATAGGACTTGGGTCTCCAGTCCCCTGATCATCCTTGTTGTCCTCCTCTGAACTAGTTTTTTGTGAATCCTTCTGAAATTACTGTGTAATTTAAGTACTGGACACAGCATTCAATATGAGCCTAACCTATGCCAAACAGAGGGGCACTAGTACTTCACAGGATGCAGCCTAAAATAGCATTTATTTATTTATTTATTTATTTATTTATTTATTTATTTATTTATTTATTTATTTATTTATTTATTTATTTATTTGACTTGTATCCCGCCCATCTTCCAGGTAGGAACTCTGGACGGCTAACAGTAACTGTAAATTTGCCTGGTTATCCCCCCCCCCAAAAAAAAAATACATCACTCTATTGGCTGATAATCATTATGAGGTGGTGTACCTCTGTTTTGGCTCTGGTTGAGGCTTAGAGATTGGAAGCTGTTTTTATCTCCATTTCCTCCTCCCTTCTGTGATCCTCAGTGACACCAAAGTTGCTCAGGACAGTTAGAACAGAATGGAGCAGGCTGCAGGGGGGAGGGGAATAACAAGAATCACTCCTTCAGGAGAACGCAACTAGAAACAGTTCTGCTTCTGATAGTGTCAAAGAAGATTTCTAAGTTATGTTTGTGATTTTTCTAAGCAACAGGGGCGTGGTGGTTCAGAGGGGTTTGGAGTGCTGAAACTGTCGGCTACAAAGTCAGCAGCTCAGCAGTTCGAATCCCGGGTGCCATGCAGAGGAGTGAGCTCCCGCTATTAACCCCAGTTCCTGCCAACCTAGCAGTTCAAAAGCATGTAAATGCAAGTAGATAAATAGGTACCACAGTAAAAAGCGGGAAGGTAAACAGTCTTCTGTGCGCAGAAATGCATTTAGCCATGCTGGCCACATGACCATGGACTTGCACAACACTTTGGCTTAAAAACAGAGATGAGCACCGCCCCTAGAGTCGGACACGGCAAGCCACGCAAGGGGGGGGGAGTTTTACCTTTACTTCGACTATTGTAAGCAACAGGAGTAAAAACAAAGATATGCTGAGAATGAAGAATTGCATCAGTATAATAGCCAGAGAGCTATTTGGGGTGCGTTCCCCACCAGGGTTATGTGCACAATTAACACTTAATTTTTTTAAGCTATTGAATTTAAAACCATTAAACACTTGTAAAATCTTAACAATAAAACAATATGGATTGCCTTGATTGTTTAAATGCTGTTTATTATGCTTGGTGATTACCTTTTTATTCCTCTCTCCAGAGGGTTGAGCGGGAATCAAAGTTTAGTTGCACATGTTTCATTTATTTCAGACAAGAAAAGCATACTGCTCATGGTATCACTCTTAAGATTGTTCAAATATTTTCTTTTGCAGAGAATTGTAAGTGCACAGTCCTTGGCTGAAGATGACGTGGAATGAGCAATCTCAGCAAGAAAAGCAAGTGAATCCTTAGCCCAAAAGATGAGCATTGGTGCGGGGGGGGGGGGTTATGAGGGGGGAGCAGGGTAAAGGAGTAAGCATAGTAGTCATAATGGACTGAAACATTTAAACCTGCCGGAGTTAATGTCAACTTTGAGCAGGTTGGTTTGCCTGGACTTTATTTATTATCTAGTGCAAAGCGTATTTTGATAAATTCATTTTATAAATACATCATATTGAGTTATAAAAATATGTCATTCATTACCTATACGGTTGTAACATTGTACATATAAAAATGTAAAGCTACAACATGAAGTATCCCATGCTCATTTTTAAAAACTCAAAGCTAAGGCATTAAAAAATTCTCTGTGCTTCTGTATGTGTGTGTGCTCCTTCACATGTGAAAGAAGTATACTAAGGAACACTTGCCAGATTCAACATGGAATCAGAGAATAATGGAGTTGGATGGGTTTGTAAAGCCGTTGAGTTCAACTCCCCTCCTCAGTGCAAATTAAATCCAAGTATAGTTCATTAATAAATAAATAGGTGTATAAATGTCCTGAAAGTTGGGCATAGCTGTTCATTGGAGGAAAAAACAACAACACTCACATGGAAATGTAAGTAGAAGTTATTTTCATCATCAGTTTTATTTTGCACTCTGCTTAGATCAAAAGATTCTCAAAAGCTTCCAAGGAGGGAGAATCCAGTTAAGTCTCTGTGTCTGTTGATGAGCCCTTTGGAGGAGAGTGTTGGCCTGCAGGTGGCAGAAGAGGTGCAGAAAAGGCTTCAAATACTGTGAGGTTGGATTCTGCCTCAAGTATTTATTTATTTTAGGGTGTTTTTACCCAGCCTTTTTCATTGGAAAAAGGACCCAAGGCCGCTTACAGAATGAGGGACAAGCAAAAACCTTTCTCTTCAGGCAAGCTTTCCCTGAAGGATGGACTATCATGTGTATTTTATATGAATTTATCGCTTCACATAGACTTTGTGTTTATAACTACATGTAACCTTGTAGCTTTTATGTAATGTTGTCTATTAATGCTGTAGATGTCCCTCAATTCCTTGTTCTCAATACTTGAACATGTCTTAATTGTAGTGGACTATATATTATCCCTCATTACTGTAAGCCACCTTGGTTCCTTTTCCAAGGAGAAAGGCGGGGTAAAAATACTCTAAATAAAATAAATAAATTAAGACATGTTCAAGTATTGAGAACAGGGAATTGAAGGACATCTTACAGCATTAACAGACAACATTACATTAAAGCTACAAGAAAACACATGCAGTTAAAAAGAGTAAAACTCCATGTAAATTATGAGCGATGGAAACGAACATCGAAAACAGTGTCAGCGTAAACCCATAAGTAGAACAGTCCCATTGAAGAATTAAGTTCAGCTCTTACTCCTCTGTTTAATGCAGAGTAATGATCTGTTTTCAAGGGTGAAAAACCTGAACCCCCCTGTAGGCCACCTCTCTGTTTATAGTTATTCAGCACCAGCACACTGTTGAAGTTAGCACAGGAACGTTTTATTGTACTTGTCAAGTTGTTTCTTGCAGATTTTGCTCATGTTTCTCTGCATGGGCACAGGTCACCTTTCTCCTGAAACACCCCCCCCCACACACACCCTAAATCTATATCCTAATCCATTTACCTTCTCATCTGCTACAGATACTTTCCTTTCCTGGTCTGTGAGTACATTCATGTTCTGTCTTCCTCCTATAGGTCACAGTATAATCTTTCTATGTCCTGTGTTTCTGTGGAATTGTTCTCATTTTTTCTCTACATTCCGGTGCTTCATTTCTTTACACCCCTTTCCTGTTAACTGTTGTTGCTCTTAATATTAACCCCCTTCTTTTGCCAGCCTGCAAGTGTCTCTAGTCTGTCTTTCCATTTTATCTATGTGTTTTATTGACATGCTGTGTTTCATCCAGAGACCCAAGTGATTTCTTTGTTTTGATTGCGTTATTTGTTGTGATCAAACTTGCTACAGTTCTTGCATACTGATCTTATTTATGCAAGAAACTCTACATTCTTCTGTAGGTACTTGATAGCTTGCTAATTTTCTCTGTAGGAACTTGAGTTGGAATAAGAAAAAGCAATTTACTCCTGTGAAACAGATATCAAAGTTTAGTATACTTCCTGAAAACCTTGTGGTTCTGAGCTGAGGTTATAAAAGACAGAGGCAGTCACCTATTAAATCCTTTGTAAGACAGAGCTGTTCCCTTGCCAGATTTTTGGTGGTCATAGTTTATTGGGTTGCAGTACCTCACTGTATACCTTTCAGTGGAGTTTCACCATAATTAAATAGCACTGACAGTCTCTTCCAACTTTTGACCCAGTATTTGTCATTAAGGTTTGAGACATCACGGGTATTGTTTGTCAGATCCTTGTGCATAGAACACATGATGCAATCATGTTGGACTGAAATTTGGGTCTTAAAATTGGGACGAACCTGAAAATCCAGGTGTCTACTAGAAAATCACCTTTGTTTAAATTATAGCAAATGAGCACTCGTCATTTTCTCCACTGTATCATATTTGTAGTGGTATGAGAACTTGTATCATAGTGGTGTGGGAGCTAATGTGTGCTCTTCAGCTGAAGTTTCCATATATCCATCTAGGCATATCATGGGGACCTACTAAATTGGGCTTGGCTGAAGGGAGATGAGAGGCGTTCTCTTCTCCCGTGGGAGGTTTTTTTTAAAAACCTGGAATGTGTTTTACTGCTAAGTGCCAATGGGAAAGAGGTGGAACCTACTTTTCAGTGAACGTAAGATTCTAACTAAAAGCAAGAACTCTTCCCTCACTCCACATGGAGAACTTCCTTCAGACAAAGTCCCAAGTTGGATGGTAGAACTTGCTGGATGAAACAGTCTTGCAGAGATTACCTGGAGATTACTGTACTGTTTTTGCAGGATGTGAGTCTCTCTATCCTCTCCCCCGTGGGCTTTGCCAGAGGTCAGATGATGCCTCCGTGGCTGGCCCACCAAGCTTCTCTTTGCAGTGTGGAACTTCCAACTGCAGTTCTCCATGATTTCAAACATCTGGCCATGTATTTGCACTCGGCACCAACACCTCAATTTTTTTATTGTTCGGCTGGAGTTCTGTACAGTTGATTCTAATAAAAGTAGTAGTTACCTGTGGATTTTGCTTTTGCTTTTTTCATGCAGCGGGGTGGGTGTCTCGATAACAGCATCTTGGAATTGGCCTCTAAAGAATGTTTTGTTATCCATTAGAGCTACCAATCATGTGGTCCAGTACAACATAGTATAATAATTTATGAACAGTACACAGCTCTAGTTATCCCAATTTTCCTTTTGATAGTATCCGTCTCATAATTCAGGTGCTGCGAGGAACGAATGATCCAGGTGACTCCTATCAGGACGCTGCCGTTTGAAAGCTCTCAAATATGTAACCAGTATTACTGCTGCAGCTATTTCAGAAGAAAACTGTATTTAGAGAGTGATACCAGCATTTCAGTGCCATAATAGCCTTTATACTTCTTATTGGAATTCATAAACTGTCTGTTCCAAGTTTCAAAAGTGAGAATCCTTTATTAAACATTTTTCTCACTTAAATCTGTCTGACCCCTTGTTTATAAAAGAGCTAAAAACAAAAGTTATTTTTCATTCAGTTATTTTCTAATTTATTGAAAGACGGAAAAAACATTAATACTATAGATCTTTTATTAGGAATGTATGTATACTCATAATCTTCACACCATTGCAATCTATATCAGATTAGAATATTGCACTAATGATTGACATGAGATACTGGTGGAAAACAAGTCCTGTCATTCTTATTTACATAATAAACACTGTAAAAGGAAACCAAGTGCTGAAAAAAATCTTGGGAGTGCGGTTGTATCTGATCTCATGAGTTCATTTTTCCATACTCTGTTTCTCCATACAGTATATGTAAAATTACATTACAAGTTTGCGCAATGTCCAAATGTGCAGCCATACAGAAAAAGACAATCAAGTGTTGACTGAGGTTAGTAGCAGTGATTCAAATGCTGATAATTGTCTAATGTCCTGTCCTTGAACTATTTAAATGGAAGAAAAGTGAACAACCTGATACATTTGAAACCAGGAGGATGAGATAATACTTGCTTGATATAACAGTTGATCCTCTAATTTGGAGCTAAAACTTTTATATAGACCACATAATTAATATTGATTATAGCCTTTCCACAATTTAAATTTAGTCCATATGTCAATATGGCCATTTGGCCAGATGGGTGGGGAAATGTATAAATAAGGCATGGCCAGGGAAGGGGGGCAACAGGATGGAGTAGAAAACAATTTTTCCATTCTTTCCAAATTTTACATTCCTAATGAATGGATTGGTTATCAGTGGTATGTAATTCAGTATTATAAAATAAATAAATAGAGAAATAAAAGCCCTTTGAATTTTTCCAAATCCTGATATTTTATTTCTGGCCATGTGGGAAGGTGAAATCAAAGAAGAGTACAAAAGAGAGGTTTCACCTGGAATGCTATATACAGTAATAGACTTTACCATTTGTGGGCCCCAATCCTCCACTTTTGTGATTATGAAAATGCACTGCATGAGATACTTGTGTTGTGATTTCTGGGAGTGATGGATATAATTCATACATACAGTCTGATGGTATTTAAAGACCGTGTCTGATATCCCTGTAGGGAAAACTTGAAAAGGTTAATTTAATCTAGGCACAATTGACATCTTAACTACTGCTATGAGACCCAGTAATGAAAGATTCTGTGTTTGCTATTCTAGAAGTTTTTGTTTAACTAGATGTAACTGCTTTGTAGTTTAAAATATTAACTTGAGTCAAGAGAGCGAACCTTGATTCCTCTAAGTATTTAATTGAGTGGCTGGTTGTGAAAATTTCTGTCTGGTCAGATAAATGTTGTCTATGGGGGAAGATACATTATGCACTATTTTCGATTTGCTAGGGTTAATAATCAACTTCAAGGCTAGACCTAACTCATATATAAACATCCACCAAAGCTATCCAAACAAGTTTTTAAATTTTCAGTTGATTCATATATCTTGTTGGGTATAATCTGTTTACACAGAAAAAGTCTATGATCTTTGATGACTCTTAAAATTTGCTTTAACTTCCACATTTTAGTTTCATTTGAGTTTGATGTGGTATATAATGAATTAAAAATTCTGTAAAAATTATTTTAGCAGTTTCATACATTTCTCCCCTTTGTTGTTTTTGATAGCTGCTATTTGATATTTTATCTAGAAAGTTCAGTGGCTTGTGATACTTGTTGTAACCAGTGAGATTCAGCAATGCCTATGCCCCTACACAGTCTTTGTGCCAACCCAGATATGCTTTCCACACACTTGAAACCAGGATGTCATCTGTTCTCGAGTCAGATTCATGATGTTTGGGCCATTAGTCCTTCTTACGCAGATGGAGTTCTTTCCATCATATTGAATTCACTATAAGATTCGTTGCTGTGAAATTTGATGTGGAGCTTTGATCGGTACTGTTTTCCAAGGTACTTGCAGTTACATTAAGGGCACCCACAAGCAGACAAATGAAGACAAATAACTTTGACAAGATAAAGAAAAGAAATCTCTGTGTTGGAGCATAGATGGATTCCACTGTTACCATTGCCAATGTAGTACAGGTATATCGCTTTACAAAGAGGTACCTGCCATTCCAGTTTTAGAGCTCGTCATACTGGAAATTTATCTATGGGGAGAAGGCAAGGAGAAGGCAATCAGTATTCTACATGAGTGGTGTTTCCCAACCTGGGGGTCATAACCTAAAGGGCGTTGTAAAGTGTTTTCTGGAGGGTCCTCATATATGTGTTGTCGCTCTTGTTAAATGGGTTCTTTGTTGATCCTTTGGAGCAGGATATTAAAGTTGGCACACATATTATGTATTATGAGGAACAAGCCCTTTCGGGGAGAAAGAAACCTCAAGATTTATCCCATTAAAAATCCAAATATGGTGGTGGAGTCACAGGTTATAAAGGGGGATCGTAACTAAAACAACAACTAAGAACCACTGATTTAGAGGAAACTGCAACTGAATAAACAAGCTTAATGAGATTTATGCAATCAGGCAATGATCCCCTTTATGATGTTTTTATTGAATTTAATATGTAAGAGTCCTCATCTTTTATAAAACTTGGGGTACATGTTCATTTAATTGAAGATTCTATTCTATTGACATTGAAATATGGAATTTTTCAGATCTAGTATCCTAATTTAAAGTATGACGATTTATTGAGTTGACCTGAGTTCAGATGTAATTTGGATGCCAATAGAAAATCAATCTGAGGTCCAGTGATGAAAGCCAACTTTAGGGATGCTGAAAAATATGGGTGTATCAAGCACTAGACTGTAATGTACATTGCATGGTTGACCCCTAGTGACCAGGTCTGATAAATACACCCTGGAACATACAGTACTGTATTTCTGTTTCCCACACCCATTAGTATTTTCAGGTAGCAGATAAGTAACTCCACGGGTCCTGATCCAATGGATCAGTCATACTGTACCTCTCACCCTGAAATTGGAGCACTTCGCTTAGTTTTCCAGGAACTCAATTCAGGCCTACAGATCTGTCATTCATTCATTCATTTATAATATTTTACCCCACCTTTCTCCCTGGAAAAAGGACCCAAGCTGGTTTACAATAATGAGGTTCAATATACAGTCCAGAACATTTAAAACATATTCAAGTTAAGAACGGAATTTGAAGAGTCATCTTAGAACATTAAAAGGTAACATTAGAGCTACAAAGAGTACACAAGAGGAAAAGAAAAATCCATTAGGAGGGGTGAACAGCAACATGGAAAACTAGTGTTCTTATGAAATCAACCAGTGCAATCATTTTGTAATCCATATAAAGTCACATAGTAGGTAGTCCCTCATTCAGGGAAAGCTTGCCTGAAGAGGAAGGACTTTGCCTCCTTCCCAAAAGACACCAGAGATGGGGCAGTCCTGCTATGCAGCCTATCAGAGCTTTTTTAGACCGTTGGTGCTCAGTCCCCAACTTCAGGGCTTGATTAGCAGTTGTTTTTTTACTAGTCCTGATCATTTCTCAAACAAATTTCTTAAGTTCTGTTTGAAGACATGTAATACCAGCAGGTCATTCTTGCTGAAATTGCTTTATACATTTAATGACCTCACACACTGGATCTAAGTCTCCTTGTGGCTCTTTCTCTGACTTGAACCCCTCTGATTGGCCAGTCAGCTCCACCAATTTGGCCTCTCCTTTGCAATCAGGATTTTGTACTCTGAACAAGCAAACAAACAAGAAACAAATAAGTCAAATGAAGCTTCTTTGATTCCTGTGGATTCAGAACTGACACCATAAACTGCTTACAAAGAGAAGCTTTGATCATTCTGCCTTGTTGGCTTAATTTAAGGTCATTGGTGCTGAATCTCAGGAGCTCTGGGAAAAGGAACTGTTTTTCCCTCAGGCCCTTCCTTAGAGAGAAGCAGCAGACTGTGTCCTACGTAACATACACCTATATATTAACATAACTTGGGAAAAGTTACTGTTCTGGACCAAGTTGTAGTCCAGAAGAGTAACTTTCCCAAGCTCTAAGATATCACGTCCAGGGTGCCTAAATTCCTATACAGGAACCTGGATTTTTATTTGGCAATTATTAGTTCTTTCCTATTTCGCAATACAGTAACATACTAATACTGTATGTGGATTTGCCTGAAGAGCCTCTTACCATATTTCTTCCTCAAGGCCTTGATGATCATTTCAAGTATGGCTTCTGAAACATGCAAGTTAGGGTGCTTTCTACAGCATTGCCACTAGATGGCAATGTGGCACTCCTGCAGAAAGATGAACCCCTTCCCCCCAACTTTTTCCTGTAAACACTCCCCATTTATGTCCCACATATTGATAATTTCACCTATCACCCATCAGGAAAGGGGAGAAATTATTTGATGATCCAGTGGTTTGATAATCCATTACTAATGTACTTTTGGATCATTTCCCAGTCTTGTGGCCTGTTGTAGGAAACAGTGGCTCAGAATTCCTCCTTATATTCCTCTTCAGAAATAGGTAAAGGCAACCCTCTGAGGAGCAATTATTTCTGAGAAAAGACTCTCAAAACAATTGCCAGGAAATATTGTCTTGACTGATATTTCTGATGCAACGCTGGCTTTCTCAGCATTGTTATTCCAAATGATTCACAAGTAGTCAGGTTTTAAGGCCATCTGCTGCAGTCATCAGTTCGCCTGGACCCTCATACCTTTTAGGTTATTTCTTTTCTTAAAACAAAAACAACAAAAAAAAAACTGTGTTCTTGAGGAATTTCTACACAGCTTGAACAGGTTTACCAGCTTCCACTCTCCTGATCCTTGGGGGAATTTCAACATTCTGAAAAATGTTAGACCAGACCCAGCCTGAAGATTTTTGGCACTCCATTAATTTTAAAAACATTAAAATACTGGATGGATAACAACAGTTAGGACAGTATTAGCTTTACCTTTGGAAGTGATTGCATGCACTTCTATACTAAAGCTTCCTGCCTCTCTCCCTCTCTTTCGTTCCAGAGCATCCTCCTAAAAGACAGACCTTTTCCAGTACACACTGTTCTCAGAGTGAACATAAATTACCCAAATTACCTTCATTTTAAAGGAAGCAGGGTCTGCCGGGAAGACACTTCATCTGATATCATCTCCTAATGTTGCATACAGCAGTCATAATGCAGCAGGAAGTCAGAGTTGCAAGTGGTACTTGTGTTCAAAAGCTGTAAAACAAACCCCGGGGGATGCATGGCTAGTCCCCAGGAGCCTGCTTTTTCACTACCTGCTCTGGGCGGGCAATTCCGAGAGGTACAGACCAAAAAAGTCACATTTCTATGTGGAAAAGGGAGCCTGCAACCTATGCAATTTCCAGTCAGTGTGGAAGTTGATTGGGAAAAAGATGTTAGCCTCCTAAATTTAGGTCCAATAGAAATATATTGCTCAATATCAGCATTTTAAATCAGTATCCTGCAAGCCCTTTCATTCCTAGAGTGTAAAACAACATGAATTTACATAAGAGCTAAAGCAAAGACTATGCATATCATATCACTATCTGGTGTAATATATTCCCACATCCTGATTTGTTACAGCTTGTTTCAGAACCTCATGATTGATTTTCTGTTGTTGCTGAAAATATACTCTGACTAAACAGACTTGTCCAGAGTACCTAAATGTGTGTGTGTGTGTGTGTGTGTGTGTGTGTGTGTGTGTGTGTGTGTGTGTGTGTGAAGTCACAGCTTCCCTGTTGCAAAATACTTCCACTATGTAGTGATATGGAATTACGCTTCATCTACTTAATGTCACTGCTGCTTTTAAATACACTGGAGCAGGACTTCATTTTTTAAAGTTGACAGCCCATTGATTAATGTACAGTATTTTGCTAACATTTTTCTTATGTAGCAACAGTACTGATTATGACACAGCCATAGGCACTGTAAAAATGTGTAAGAGAACAAGAGAGCTGGCAGAAGATGTTATTATGCCCCTTTATGGAACATGCACACATGTGTCCAAGTAAATTTGTGGAAGTCCAAGAAATCCGCCTTCCTCTCTGGGACTGGGTGTGATCTCAAGCACATTCTGGAAGGCAGACAGCAGCGTAATCCATTCATTCAACCCTGTCTGCAGCTGCTTTTTATAAACTTGGCACAAATAAGTACTCTGTGAGGCCAGGCCTATGTATTTGGAAAATATTTTCCACAGCCTCCACTTCCACCAGCACCAAAAACAATCGGGCAAAGTGCACAGGGATTGTGCATGATATGAGGTGGCCTTATTTGTGGTTATTTTCCATTACTCCCTCTGCTCATGTTTCCCCTGCCAATCACAGAAGCACACAAGTTATGGCTTTTAACCCTCCCCAGTTAAAATGTAACTTTAAGTATAAGGTAATCTGATATGTTAGAACCAAGGAATCCTCCTTTCATTGGGACTGACTTGGGAAGGGTTTTAGCTTGCTGCCAAACCTGAAGACCAGCATGTGCTGTGATGCTGGGTCAAAATGTGTTACATGGGAGGATCCCCCAGGTAGCTCTGCCTGGTAAGCAGTTCCAGGGCTTAGGTGGTTAGTTTCAAAAGCAATTTGTTTTCTAAGTTTTGCAAGTGAACAAAGGAACTTGTTAACATTCGTGTTGCAAAAAGGAAAAACAAAATGATTCATTGTTACTCATTACATATTTAATTCCTTCTTTTTAGATCCTGCAAGCTAAAAAGGAGAATAAAAAGTGAACAAGTATTAATTGTTGCACAGGAAAAATATAAATACCATTTACTGCATTGTCTGCAAAAGAAACCTTACTCTCTTCTCCTTACCACCCAAACTAACACGTTATACAGGTGACATTACTTGAAGCATATTACAGGTAATAGCGTTACTTGGAATATGTCATTTTTCCAAGCCACAAGCAGTACCCCTCGAACTGCACTGAACTTTCCACTGTCTCTAGCAATATACAATAACTGTAACTATCCATGTCATGTTAACGGCATCACCATTTCATTGGCCACTAAATATGCCCCTGGACATTGAAAGATGGCTGCAGAGATTCGAACACTTGAGGATGTTTGTAGAGGAGGACACAGTCTTTCCAATAGCCTTGTCGCATGTCATACAAGTCTTCATAGGTCACATGGGAATTTTACCAAATATATTAAAAAGAATTAGGTGACAAACATTGGCATTCTTCTATAAGCTCTTGGCTATCTAAGGGTGTATATAAGATTAACTACCATCCCGCTACAAATATTTGAAAATCATTTCTGTTACAGAACTTGGAAAAGTTAGGTTTTTTTGGGGGGGGGGACACCAGTCCCCAAAATCCCCCAGGAAGCCAACCACTAGCTGGAAGATTCTGGAAATGGCAGACTAACTGTTCTATTGTTATTTTGGATTCTTATGATAGCACTTCTGATCTTGCCTGATTTCGGAAGCTAAGCAGGGTCAGCCCTGGTTAGTACTTGGATGGGAGACCACCAGGGAATACCAGGTGCTGTAGGTGCCTGGAGTAGGAACTAGCAAATCCACTCCAGTCTTCCTGCCAAGAAAACTCCACGGACATGGGGTCACGAAGAGTCAGTCACAACTGTAACAACAGAACACACATGATAGCTGAGCTAGCAGTCACTGAAGAGACCTTAGTTGGCAGAATATGAGTGTCTGTCTCCTCCCAGTTCTCTGAAAGTTTGGGCTGTAGGTGTAAAAAAAGAGAAAATTGGAAGGTATGCTTAATGAACAAAAGTTCACCCCTGTTGCCACTACTGAGTCACACCTCTTTCAGCCTCGAACATGGATCTGTCTGGTGAATCCTAGAACAAGGTAGCTAGTAGCAAGAAGGACCCATAATGTCTAAACTGTTTGAGATCTTAGAAAGGGAGCAAAAGTGCATGAGATCCACTTCCACTACACCCAAGCTAACTTGGGAGCAAATCAAGTGAAATCCACAAGTGTTGTACAGCTTTTAACAAATATAGTAAAATTATCCAACACCATACAATTGTTGGAGATGAGGACAACTTTTCCTGCCAGGATGAAATCTCTTTTTGGAATTAGTCTATAGTCTTCCCTGATGGTGAGGAAGCAAACAAAGCCAATGAAATATTGGCCATGTTTTATGGTTTAGAAAGCCAATTTTCATAGCCGGTTTTCAGCTTCTTTCTTGATGTCAGTTCCTGAGACATGACATCATACATGGGAGTTGGTGGTGATTAATGCCTCTTGGTTTGGGTAGAGTCTCTTGCTTAAGAAATAAGGCAGCTGGCCAATTTTGTTGTTGTTGCTAAAGTAAGCTTTCTCCCACAAACCTTGCATTTTGAGCCTGTGTGTGATCCCAAGAGCTGCTGCTAAGAGAGACAAACAAAGAGAAAGAAGTGAGCACTGGTAGGAGTTAGGGGAGCTTGAACTGTTCTTGGACAGAGCAGAACAGACTATCTTGGACAAAGAAGTGATAGGGCATAGTTCTGAGGAAGAAGTCACTCCACCAACTCAGGACATAGACACATGGAGGAATGTGATTCGAAGAAAAAAGGGCAAGGAATCGCTCTGAGAGTCTGAAATAACAGAATCAATTTGGGGCTCTTTCCCTCATCACACCTCATGAGGATGCACAGAGGAACAACTGGTTCCACCTTAGGATCTCTTCCTCATCACACTTGATGAGATACAGGAAGATGAACAACAGGAACAAACTGAAGACCTCTCCCTTAATATAGTTGATGAGGTGCATGGAGATGAACTGGCTGCAAGAGAGAGGCTCCTTGTACTAGGTGATTCCATTATTAGAAATACAGAGGGATGGATTTGTGATGCACATGATAACGATATGGTGACTTGCCTGTCAGGTGCCAAGGTTGCAGATATCACAAGAAATCTAGATAGTTTGTTAGAACTGGGAAGGAGACAGTGGTCATAGTACACGTTGGTACCAATGATGTTGGGAAGGCAAAGCAGTCAGTCCTGGAAGCCAAATTCAGGTTGTTAGGAAGAAGATTGAAGTCCCGGACTTCCCAGGTAGCATTTTCAGAAGTGCTACCTGTTCCTCGTGCAAGACCTGCCAGGCAGGCATAGTTCAGAAGCCTCAATGCATGGATGAGGCAATGGTATCAAGAGGAGGGCTTCAGATTTGTCAGGAACTGTAGAACATTTTGGGACAAGCCAGAACTGTTCAGGAGGGGCGGGTTGCACTTGAACCATGATGGGACCAGATTGCTGGCACTCAACATCAAAAAGGCTGCAGAGCAGCTTTTAAACTGATAACTGGGGGAAAGCTGACAGGAGCTGAGTGGCATCTGGTTCAGAATACGTCATCCCCGTGGAATGAGGTTGGAGAGGGTAGAGAACCACAAAGTGATGACATAGTAGGTATTAGCACTGGGAGAATAATGGGATGTGGTAATTTGTCTACTGGAATTAAAAGCTATTGGCGGGAGGGACCACTGTACAGGTGCTTCTACGCAAATGCTCACAGCCTCCGAGCAAAGATGGGAGAACTTGAACATTTGGTAGCTAGGGATAACATTGATATAATAGCCATAGCAGAAACCTGGTGGAATGCGGAGAATCAGTGGGATACTGCAGTCCCAGGCTATAAACTCTACAGAAGCGATAGAGAGGGGTGAATTGGAGGTGAAGTGGCCATCTATGTCAAAGAAGGGTTAAAATCCAGGAGAATGGAGATTGACGGTGGGTCTTATTCCACCATAGAATCACTGTGGGTTAGACTACCAGGTCCAAGAACTGATGTGAGAATGGGGGTATGCTATCTTCCACCAGATTGAAAACTTGAGGGGGACCTTGAAATGTGGAAACAAACCATGGAGACAGGAGAGTAATCATGGGGGACTTCAATTAACCCCACATTGACTGGGCCAATGCAAGCAAGAAAGAGAAACCAGGTTTCTCGACATGCTGAATGACTGTGCCTTAGAGCAACTTGTCATGGAGCCCACCCGAGAACAGGCAACTCTGGATCTAATACTGTGTGATACTCAGGACCTGGTCAAGGATGTGAATGTCACTGAGCCTCTGGGGAACAGTGACCATGCTGCAATCTCCTTTGCCATGCATGTCGGGGGAAGAGTGTCGAGCAACTCAGACACAAAAACTCTTGATTTCCGAAGGGTGGACTTCCCTCAGATGAGGAAACTAGTTAAAAAGAAATTGAAAGCGAAGGTAAAAAGAATCCAATATCTTCAGAGTGCATGGAGCCTGTTTAAAACAACGGTAGTAGAGGCCCAGCAGAAGTGCATACCACAAAGTAATAAGAGCTCATTTAAGTCCATGAGGGCGCTGGCATGGTTAACGAGTGGAGTTAGAGAGGCTCTAAAGCACAAGGTGTCAAGCCCCGCACACAGAGCACACACACAAACAGGGTTCAGTTCTTTGCCAAGATCTTTAGTGGAAAGCCAAGCAAGTTCAAGTCCTTTGCTAACAATCAAGTGCCAGATAAATAACAGAATCCAACTCCCAGCAATTACCAGTCCAAGTCAAAACCAGAATATCTCACGGAAACCAGATGCTAAACCCAAGGGAACAGATCAAGCCGTTGTCCAGAAAACCAGTCCGAAGTCAGGAAACAGAGCCAAGGTCAGAAACAGACAGGAACGTGGTTGCAAGTTCAAATGATGCATTGCTCCCACAGAGAGCTCAAGGTGAGCTTGCCAGCTTTATCCCAAAACAGGGAACACACCCTTACTTCTGGAAAGGCTTCTGCTAGTACTCACGGCTTGCCAACCTGATTCTCCGCCTAGCATCAAAGACTCCCTAGCTCTTCTGGTAGCACGTTGTTGCAGAATCCTGCTCATGGCCCTTCTAGGAGGTGAAGATATGTTTTCAGCTGAGTCATCAGACCCAGCTGCTTGCTGATTTGAGCTGCAAGGCTCCTCTAGCAGCTCTTTACCATTTAACCCCTCAGAGTCAGGTTCTGTGGCGGGCAGGGTCCTGGCACAAGGACAGGTCTTTCCGTAAATGGAAATCCTCCCCAAATGAGGAAAATAAAAAGGAACACAAACTCTGGCGAAATAAATGTAAGCAGATGATAAGAGAAGCAAAGAAAGACTAAGGAATGTATGGCTAGCAATATAAAGGGAAATAATAAAAGCTTCTTTAAATATGTAAGAAGTAGAAAACTTGCCAGAGAACCAGTTGGCCCTCTGGATGGTGTGGGAGGAAAAGGGGAGGTAAAGGAGGACTTGGAAATTGCAGAGAAATTAAATGAGTTCTTTGCATCTGTCTTCACGACAGAAGACCTTGGGTAAATTCTGCTGCCCAAACAAGCCCCTTTGACTAAAGAATTAAATCAAATACAGTTTAAAAGAGAGGATGTTTTAGGTTTAATTGATAAATTGAAGATCAACCAGTCACCGGTCCCAGATTGCTTCCACCCAAGGGTTATTAAAGAACTGAGAAATGAAATTGCAGCTCTCTTAACAGTAATATGCAACTTGTCTCTTAAAATGGCCACAGTGCCGGAAGACTGGAGGATAGAGGATGCCACACCAATTTTTAAAAAAGGAAGGACAGGGGACCCAGACAACAACAGGCCGGTTAGTCTTACATCAGTCCCACAGAAGATGGTGGAAAGCCTCATCTATAAGAGAGTCTGCTGGGGGTTTTTTCAACCAGTAAGAGTTGGTCACGACTGTAATGACACAACACACACACACACACACACACACACACCTCCAACTAATTTGCAGTGCAAATCCTACTACTTTCATCTAATATGACCAATACTGAGGTATCACAAGAATCCCCCTACACCTTTCCTCACTCATAAAGCTGCAACAAAAATAGAATTTCTGCTGCAAGGTTACTTTTGAGCTAGTATGGCTGAGTTTTGAATGATCTTTTGTTTCAGTACCACTCAGGGGATAGTTTAAGAACTAAAACCGAGAAGAGAGGTACTTTTATACTCACTGTCATTTTGAACTCAATGATTTGTAGAAGATATAGGGCAGAAGCACACACAATGGGCATGTATGCCTTACTCAGTAGTTATGGTTTCCACTGTCAATTGTACATATAGGTAGGAGGAATTGATTTGCATTCATAAGGAAACAGATGTTTACCACTTCTGAACCATGTGCACCCTTTTTTCTGAAAAAGCAAACAAAACTGCTGTTTATGCCTACCCTAGCTGGTTTTGTGGAGGAGAGGGGGGCAACTATTGATATGCTTGAATTTATCATGTGTCTTAAGGTTCCGACCTATATTCAATTAGTCCTCAGTTCCTTGAAAAGAAGCAGGGAAATTAGTGCCATCAGATAAAGGAGTCCAATGTATTTATAGAACAAGTTGTTAGGCATACAGGTAACTTCTGTGTGAAATTATCTTCATGTAAAAATTGTATATAAAACACACACACACACACATATACATATCCACATATACAGAGAAAGGCATGTTCCTTCCACCTATTTGGCTTAAAAGCTGCAAATAAATTTAAATAAAACAATGCCTGGCAAAACCAGACAAGCCAAGAAATTTCTTCTGTGGGGGGTAAAAGTATATATAGAGGTACCGTAAATCCATATTTGCAGCTATTTCAAATATTTATAAGGCATCCTGTGTCATGAGATTGCAGAAAAACATGCAACAAAGAATAGACAAACGCTTCTTCTTATTAATAGTTGTGAAATATTACATTCTCCTTCAGGCATATAGGTGCTTTAAAAAAATCAAATTCGAAGTGTTGTCTTTGTGAATTGCCAAAGGCCAATTCAAAAGCAAAAGCAAGCTTATTGGCAAAGTCCCAAGTGAGGTAAGTGCATCATGTGACAATCAGATGTCAAGGGCCTACACTTTTAATGGTGGACTAAATACAGTGGAGCCTTGTATAAAAAACAGTTTGTATAACATAAAATCTGCAACATAAAAATTTCGGAGATAGGGGAAATTAGCTTAACATAATCACCTATTGGCCAAATCCGTACAACATAAAATGGGATTACTCTGTTTCCAATGCATTCCTATGGGAAATTTATATAAAGGAAAATTTGCTTAACATAATTTCATTTGGAACGAATTAATTCCTTTATACAAGGTACCACTGTATATAATTTAGTTTAGGCATTAACATAAATTGTACAAGCTTTTTTGGGAGCCATGGTGCTTTTAGATGGACAGGTCCTCATGCTACTGATCAAAACCTGGAACCTCCAGCAATTCCACCCTTTCAATCTTGAGTTTCTGTAGTAAGACAAAAAGCTAACAGCAGCAGCAGGAAGACACTGAAGACCTGCTAATGAAATGTCATGTTATCTGGACACACAACCACAGTTACCCTGGAAAATTTTCACTAAGAAAAAGCTCAATGAAAGTCTTATTTCCAGCATCTCCAATGCAGAATCATCTATAAGGCATATTAGGGTAGACCAGAATCCAAACACTTGCTCAGCAAGGAAAATCAATGTGTGGCTCTGGGCCATTCAGTAATTCTCATCAAAATAATGCAGGGCATGAGGAAAGTGGATAGAGGGACGATCTTCTCCCTCTCAAAAAATACCAGACAAAATTACATCCACTCAAACTGAGGGTTGGGAGAGTGAGAACAGACAAAAGAATTTTTTTTTACCCAGCGTGTTGTTACTCTGTGGAACTCCCTGCCACAGGATGTGGTGATGGCATCTGGCCTGGATGCCTTCAAAAGGGGATTGGACAGATTCCTGAAGGAGAAGTCCATCACAGGTTACAAACCATGATGGAGATGGAAGAGGAGTGGGACACAAAGATGACTCATTAAGCATTGAATCTGGCCCTTAGAATGATGTTTGATACTTCAAAACGGATGTTATTGCTAATCCAAGAGTTTAGAGGGCTGCTTCTCTCACAGGGGTAAGCCTGATATTTGATTTTCCTGAACGGATGTGTCCAGACCATGCATCAAACACCTTGCGCTGCTGTGTTGACAAGCCAAGCCCCACTTTTCTCTGGTTGACCTGGAAGAAAACCCCTTGTTTACTTCTTCAGAGACACTTCCCTTTGAGCCAACTGGCACCGAAATGCCTGTCCTGTCCCATCAAATCATAAGTTCTTTGTTGTCATTTTAAAAAAAATAGCCACAAGCAAACTGGCATCTTTTCAGCAGAGCACAGTGAGTGTATAGCAGTGGAAAAAATCTTCCCATCAAAGAGGACATGAGTAGGAGAGAAGAAGAAAGGAAGATTAACTTAAAGTCTAAGAAGAAAGTGTGGGCCAAGTGTTGCACCAAGAAAATGTGATGTTGTAGGTGTGGTGCTTTCAGTATTTCTACTGGCCAGGTTCCAGAGGGACATGTGCATCTGTGCCTAGGACTTCTGGGTGTGGACAGAGATCAGCAATTGCCATTTTGTCCTACTTCTTTGGGTAATGTATGTGTGAAGGCCATGAATTTCACACACAATTTTGAGTAGACCAAGGGTTCTTGGAACAGCAACTTGAATGCAGCCCATATGTAGGTCTAGATAATTCTATATAGTGCTTTGGATTCCTGCAGCTAGGAAATGAAATGCTATACAACAGTTCTGAATTTTTCTGTTAAACATTAGGCGCAAGTGGTGTATAATGGTTAAAAACTGTGGTTCAGGCTTATAATGTTGGGCTGCTTACTATGTCTCAGATCTTTCACAGGATTAATGAGGTGAGGAAAAAAAGTGTGTGTGTGTGGGGGGGAGAGAACCACGAACGCCAAAGGAAATTCCTTGGTAGAAAGAGCAGAGAAAGAAAATAAATCACCAATTCAAATCATGTTCTCAAGTCTACCAACGAATAAGAAGCACTTTGAGTGGAACACAATCAGAAGTTCATGTCAGGATTTTTCCTTTCCCTTTTCCTGTGGCTCTCTGTGATCTCTGGTGATTCAGTTGTTGTTACATGTTGCAAACCTATAGTGAGATTTCATGGCTCACCTTCCATCTCCTGGTACAATTGCACTTCTTAAACAATTCCAGGAACTGGCAGGCCATGACCTAGTTCTATACCTGTGGCTTGTAAAACTGTCAGATGACTGGTAATCAAGGCCAGGAAATCAGCCACATCACCTACCAGCAAAGATGGGCAGATCCGTTCAGATCAGTGCTCAATGCATAGCAGACACTCAGTGAGAGATGCTGCAAAATGTTTATTACAGAAGCCTCATTCTAATCCAAGATTTTGAACTAAAAAACTCCATAAGAAAAGTCTCATGGCTCATTGCTGCTTAAGCTTTGGAAAACTAATCTCAGAATCTCCATTTTAAGTGCCAGGGAAAAGGAGGAAAACTGTTAGACTTTTACTTTGTTACTACTTTAATTTGACTGGTTTGGGAGAGGAGATGGGAGTGGCAGTTTCTGTCTACTGTGTCAAAATAACTTGACTGGCTTTTGGTACTGTGCTCATTGACCAGGGTGGATGGGAGGTGCCATTGTAGCTCTTCTTCAGGCAGCTAAATGTCTTGGAGCAGCCTGCCAGCAGCGGGCCTATCAAGTACAACAAAAAAGAGAACTGATGGGTTTTTAAGGCCAGTGGAGAATGTACTGAACAGAATAACAGTGACCTAATGTGCTTCAACCGTGTAGGAAAAAAAGAGAAACATCACAAGGGAATTTCTATAATAGCACTAGGAAGCAGGGGGCTGCCACTTACTCATTGACTAGGAGCAGGAATTCATGCCTAACTGCAATGACCTCTGGAATTCTGAATGCTATTGGTGGGTGCAAGGAAATGAGGATCCAGGTGTTGAATGCTCACACAGACATGCTATAAGAACATAAGAAGAGCCATGCTGTATCAGGCCCAAGGCCCATCTTGTCCAGCTTCCTGTATCTCACAGTGGCCCCACCAAATGTGTCTGAGAGTGCAAGATACTAGATATCTATCTCCTGATATCACTCCCCTGCATCTGGCCCTTAAAGTACACTGGTTTAAGCCTGGAGATTACACATCTCCATCATGGTTTGTAGCCTGTGATGGACTTTTCCTTCAGGAATCTGTCCAATCCCCTTTTGAAGGCATCCAGGCCAGATGCCATCACCACATCCTGTGGCAGGGAGTTCCACAGAGTAACAACACGATGGGTAATTTCTTTTTCTTTTGTCTGTTCTCACTCTCCCAACCCTCAGTTTGAGTGGATGTAATTTTGTCTGGTATATTTTGAGAGGGAGAAGAGCATCCCTCTATCCACTTTACTCATGCCCTGCATCAACATTTCATCAACACATTCCAGCTCAGGACTTATCAACTACAGCCACAAGATATTTAAAAAAAATCAACCATGCAAAATGAGTGCCATAGGAAAGAAGAGTGCATTGTGATTTGTTCACTAGCAATGCTATTATTATAACATTATATTTTGGGTTTTCTAAAAACTAAGCCTGCAAGTACTGGGTCCTGCTTTGTGTAGTGTCACTAATAAGGAACCATTAGCTGTGTCCCCCAATACAACTGTAATCAAGACCATTTTTGGATTTCCAACAATCTTAATTTCAATTTGTGTGTGGGGATAGGGAGAAGAAGTGGTTTTCTCTGCTTGTGTAAAGTATTTGTCAAGCCATCTCCTTGGATGATTGAATTATACAACAACTAAGATACCTGATGTTTTACTCCTTCCTCTTTTGATGGAACTATGCTTTATTGAGAGGGCACCCTTACAAGTAGTATAATGGGCCAGTATAGACACATGTTCTCCTGGCTCTTCTTAGAAAAATAATCAGTAGAACCCAAGAATGCTGGTCTTCAGGGTTTAAAAACAGTCTGAAAACTTTGTGTGTGTGCTGATTTGGAGGCAAGTGTTGGCTTCCTAGAAGTATTGCACTGGACTTTCTGAAGAAGGAACAGGATACAGAACATAAAATCCACCTCAGAAAATTATGTGAAGGAAATTGATGGCCCTGTGGAAAAGATTTAGCATATGCCAAGGACTTGGTCTTTTATCTATTGGTTTCTGTAACAGCAAATGGGAAAGACATAATGATGACAGCGATGACAATGACAATGATGGGTAGATGCAATCAACTGAGGAAGAAAACCTTCACCTTCATTATCATAGCACAATTACTTTCAAATTTTGTCTTTAGGAGACCCCTTTCTATGTTGATTAATTGCTGAGTGAGTGTTTTAACTCCTGAACAGAAACAATACAATTCTGGAGTACATTTTAGGGTACTCATCAGTTCACTCAGAGCATTGTCCATAGCATTGTTTGGGTTAGATTGAGAGATGAATGAATAGAAGTTTGCTCACACAATAGAATTTGTCTGATATTTTCCCTTAATGGGAGAGAAAGAGAAGCTTCTCTTCTCCTTCCTGCATATTAGGGAATAAGAAAATTGATGTGAAAGGAGGTGCGGTGCCTAAGTTATTCTGAGCCAAAGCCATTTCAGATTTTAAAAGTGATCATCACAAGGATTTCTGAGGAACATATCCCCATGGGCAACTGCACATCAATATCTTTGGAGCTGTCTTTGAGATCAAAGAATCTTCAAAAGTAGCTTTATGCAAAGCACATCACACTTAATTCTGGGAAACCCAAATTATAGCTGAACGCGAGTGCATCTATGTAGTTGTGCCGCACATCAAAACAACATTCTACAGGTAATTCTAAAAATGGGAGTGGCCCACACAAAAATGCATAACTTTGTCATTAGAACATAATTATGCTGGATCAGCATCAAATCTGGCACAGATGTCACAGACAGTCTTGGCTTGATTTGTGCCAGGTTTGGGGGAGTTTGAAAAAAAGAGAGTCAAACTCTTGGATTTCCCAGTTTTGGTGTAACTTTATGAATGGTACTGGGTACAAGAAGGTATCCTTCAGGCCATCTTGACCACTGCCATTGGTATTGTCAACATTCCAGCATCTTTTATCCTGCTAACAATATGGGCATGATACTGTGCAGCAATATTGGACCATTTCCCGCCATTCTGAATCATGGCTACAGAAGTACAATATCCCATGTTCATAATCCAGAGGGCTTTTTATTTCATTTTGTTTTGTTGAAGAACTGAATCATGTTAAAGTCAAATCCACACACCAAAAAAAGAATAGTCATCTACACTACATATATCCCCAGGTTTCATCCCAATGCCAAGTGTTCATTTGAATGATGCTCTAGAAAGAACTGTCTGGGCGAGAGGCAAGGAAATGTTGCACTTTTCACAGAGCTACTCCTTGTGCTTTCTGAGCTTCTCCCAACTCATTAATGCTTCTCTAGCAATTAGTTTGCATCAACATGTAACTAACAGGCTGGTGTAACACATCTTTTGACTTAGTATCAAGATCCCAGCTTCCATTTCATTAGAATGTATAAGGTGCCTTGTACAGAGGCAAAATGATGAGAAGTAAAAGAGAAAACTATTTCATTTCAACGTGTGGCACTCAGGAATGGTCTGTGATTTTATTGTGCTATTCTTTCTCTGTGGGCCCAAAGCACTTGATAAATATCAGGCTGCAGCTCGGTATGGCATCAAATACCCCAATCTTTCAGGAAGGCCAGTGTCCTTCCTTGCATTTGTCTTCTCTATAACTCCTAGGTTCCCTGCTAGGAGAACACCACAAATCATGTAAGTGCAAACCCTAACCATACCAGGAGTATAAATGGAACATTATTTTATAACTTCTCCATTTAGTTTGGTTTAAAAAGCCAGTTAGAAAAATACAAAGTTTAGCTAGGTTTCTCAGAATACTGGGGATGAATAAAGCTAAGTCTTATTTTTCTTCCATCTTCTTAAGTCTAGAGATGCTTCAAGGGCTTTCAAGTCATAACTATTTTAGAGAAACATTTCAGGCCCAATTATTAAGCAATCAGTCATTTGTAAAAAGCCCTCAGTGGGCTTCTTTAGCTAAGTTGTTGTCTCTAAATGAGACAATACCACAGACAAGACACAGATAGTTCAGTGGTATGTGGGTATTTGTGGACAGTGGCCACCGTGGTTGATAGGGCAGAAAGCACAGCAACAAGTTTTAGGGGGAAGTAGGGGTGTAAATGCACACTCAGACACACTGACACAAATACCTAAAGAGACAAGCAAGCACACAGGCCAAGATTAACCAACCCAGATGTCTTCTACCTCTGGCAATGAAGCTGGTCAGAGACTAGTGGCAATGCATAATTGCTGGAACAGGCTTTTTATTGGAGCAACAGAAATCTTAAAGGGCCTCAAACCATAAAACTTAACAACTCAGGTGCCATGGAGTTATTTTCAATCCCACAGCCTTTGTGGCCATGGCCCTCAAAGTCTTTTACTGGCAGGAGCACAGCCTTATCTCTTTGACCAGTTCCTGGGTACCTCACAGCTGTGCCAGACATGGCGTGACACAACAAAGATGCTGCATGCAGGAGGCCAACAGTCTCTGGAGGTGAGTGATGAAGACCGTTCCCAATTATGTGTCCATAGTCTGTACTGCCAGCCACCATCCAATAGGTGTGGTACTCCTCTCAGGAAGCGCAGCCAAACTCTACCCATATCTGGCTGGCCTCTCCCATGTAGCAGGGCAAGGAGCGAGGGAGCATTGGAGGCTGCCCTTCTGGATGCACATAGGCAGTCTGACCAGGGTTCTCTGGGATGGGGTCACTTGCCCTTACTGCTTTTCTCTGGCAGTGGCAGGCTTATTGCTGGGTCTCAGGTCTCTAAGCCTCTAGGCACTTGGCCTGGTCCTGATGCAACTTTCTCCAGAGGCACTAGCAACTCAACCCAGTGCTTGGCTTCAGATTCACTGTGCCATACCATTTCCCATCCAGTCATTGACTTCCCTGGCAGTAACAGTACCTCCTGAGCCTCACACATCTCCCGGTCCACAGTGGCTGGCCACCAGTTCTCCTCTTCTGCATTGCTCTTCTTCCAGGCCTTCCATAGCTACAGCTTTGAGGACATAATCAGCCCTTCTTCCTCAACAATGCCCCAGTCCACAGGTGAATTGTGCGTTGGGATTGCCCACAGCTGGGGAGGGGGACTCTCTCTGGTCACACAGTGGAATACCAGGTTGTTTTTTTATTTATAGTACTAGGAGCACTCTTTGAGTGGTTTACAATGTAATTATACAAACAACTTCCCCCACCCCACCCACGATCAGTCTACTCATATAGCCAACTGTAGAAGGATGGATTGGTGAAGCAACCTTAAGGCACTGCCTGGATCAGTTGGGTTTGAACTCAGGTTGGGAACGGAAGCTTGACTGCAGTACAGCTGTTAAACCACTGCATCACAGGACTCTTGGTATACTGTATATAATAAGACTTCATCCTTATTCACTGCCCCAAAATTCTGGGTTTTAAAAAAATACTTAAAGGCAGTATATGGTAAGTTCTGTCAATGTCAGAACCATAATATTACTTATCAAATTCCACAAATTATACCTCATCACTGGTCACCATATGCTCAGTAATTCTTTTCTTGACCAAATGCTGCCTTCTCCCCCATTACTGTTCTACCCCAGATTTTAAATGTACTTTACCAACATTTGGAGAGTTTCTGTACATATGAGCTAAAATGGTATTATGGACTCACCAGGTCAGCAATGAGCTTGAGAGTGGAATGCAAGCTCTCACTTGCCTGGTTGTCTTCTCACCATCACCTTGTTGAAAATGCCATCCAATGGTTTGTAGATCTTGAGATGAAACTGTAGCAGTTCTAAACTCTGAACAGTTCTAGGACCAAAATAAATAAACAAATAAAATGCCAAATTTCCCAGCGTTGCTGTAAAATAATGAAAATAAGTTGTACATTACACCTGGGTTCAAGGTTGGGATGCTCATACTGTTTTTCAAGGCAAAGGACAAGTGTGTCTGTTTTACACCTGTAGCTACTCCCAGTTTAATTTCATTGGAAAAAAAGAAATGTTTTGGATAGACCTGTACCATTCATTTGATTTTATATTTGTACAGCACAGAGCAGGAGCAACAGCTGATATTTATTTTAACTCATCTGTGGATCGTTTTGACATCTATGCTAGCCTGTGTTGAAGTAAATTGTTTCTGTAGGGTTTGTCAGGTAATGGATGCCAGGATCACAGGTTCCAGGATGCAGGGAAATTTGTAGTCCAATTATATATATATATTTCATTTCTGTAATAGTGGACTAGTGCTAATCCAGTTTAAAAGTGGCAGCAGCAAGTGCCTGTGAGAGACAGCTAGCACAAGTGCAGGTAGGAACAGGACTAACTGTCAAATGCAGTGAGTTTGTGGTGCCCACCTAGTTTTGTGCTGCTTGCCTCTCAAACTGGGGTAGAACTAGTTCAGCATTATAGATTTTAAAAATCCATGGAGCTCACACTGCAATATTTCATTGCAGCCTGAAATATGATCTTGCATCGATTATTTGACACAACCCAGTCAAGCACTGTAGTGAATATGGAAATATTTATAAATATTTATTGTTGTATATGAATATTTATTTGTGTTTTGCACAACTAATCGTCAAACTGGTAGGTGTGGCTAGTGGTTAGAACCCTGATGTGTAAGTGTGGTTGGTTGAGAGTTAGCTGAGAGTAAGTTAAAAGTCAGTTGCTTTAAAGGGAGTTCTTGTAATTGACCAGGGTCTGGTAGAACTAAAACACTGTAGTAACAATAAGTGAATGCATACAAATATGCTCTATTAAAGTACAGTAATACCTCAGATAACTAATGCCTCTGTTAATGAATAATTCGGAGAGCAATTTGAAATTTCCAGGAATAGGTCTGCCTGGGATAACAATTTTTTTCCTATGGACTGCCTTGGGTAACAAATTTTTCATAATGCCTTGCAAAAAAGTGTACCCAGGATGCATTGCATACCCTGTGGTTTCTGGAGGGGGGGGAAAGAAGTTAGAGCATTTTTTCATGTGTTTTGGACCCATTCTGGACGGTTTTTTGCTGAGAGATTTGGACCTTTCAAACATGAAAAGCTAGGGAGCTAAGGTTTCCTTATTTTGTGTTTTTGCATTGGTCTTGATTGCATTTTTGGTAGGAATGACCTAGCGTTTGTTTTGGAGCTAGCTTTTAATCATCTTTGCATGGATTTTCATTGCACTTTGGGCAGGAACTGGCTGGGGTAGTTTTGCTGTTTTCTTTAATCCATGTTTGCAATCTTTTCCATTGCTCTCCAGGCAAGAACGGGCTGGATTTCTCTTGCTGCTTATGTTTGTCTGTTTGCATTTTTTTCCTCATTGAATTTTTGGTGGGTAGACTTGCTGCTTTCTTTTGTCCATGTTTGCATTGCACTGCAGGGGAGTGTTCTGAGTGGGTGTTCCAGCATGTCTTTAAAGTGCACTTTATAAAGAGATCTGGGGGGGAAACCAGCTTTTTTGCCTTTTTTCGGACCTCCAGAATGGATTGATTGGCTTCCTATTCATTTTAATGGGAAACCGCATTTCAGAAAACAAATTTTTCAGTTAGTGAATTAATTCACAGAACAAATTAAATTTGTTATCCGAGGTAGCACTGTACATAATAACATTGGCCATAATTATACTGACAACACCAACAAACTTATCTTGTTTTGCTTTCAAACCATAAACGTGGTGTCTTGAGTGGGACAGAGTGGAAGGGCATGTGTGGCACCTGTATGCATGGCTGATTTTGAATTTGTGCCCATATCTACTCATATGCAATTATTTTAAAAGTCTATATAGTTCCCTCAACTGATATATAGTAGAGCTGAAAAACAGATTAAACGTTTTACTAAGAAAATGTGCACACCAGCCTAAAAGCCATGTGACCACCACATGACTTTAAACCAGCTTCCGAAATCCCAACCCATCACCCAATTTATTTTAATTGTGTAACTGCATCCTTACATAGGTATTGCTCACATTTGTTTTTGAATTTTATCTTCTTGTGATATGTTTATCGTCTACTTCTCTTGACCAGTGAGGAATCTTAATTATAAATATGAGTTTTACTTTAAAATAAAGTAACCCAAGAAACCATTGCTCAAGGGATGGGTAGGTAAAGGTTCCCACACACCCACAGGATGCTTCCTGGTATACTTTTAAAGAGTGGTGCAGTAACATGTGGGAGGGCAAGTTAAAGATGATTATGTTATAATTGGCCACCCCTGACATGAATCTTATCTAGATCAACTTGCTCTGCTTTTGCAAACTGAAGGTCTCACTTCTTCAGGCCTGTTCTATTTGGCATACACGTTTGACTGCAGTGATTAAAGAAACAACAATGGAATGGCAACCTTTGGTGCTTTTTTAAATATTTAAGAATATAGCCACTCAACCCAATCAATCCCTTAGGGCAGCTCATAGCAACAATGCTAGAAGGAACTTCAACAACAGAAAAATAAACAATACAGAAAGCAGTCAACCTAATCATCCATATCACCTCTCAAACCAATACCATACAAGCAATTTAAAACAGCAGGATAGTAAAAACAACCTGCACAACTGGTGTCCTCATAAATCTGCTGTAATAAAAGATGTTTACAGTATCCAGACTTTGAAATGTCACTTATTCTTCTTTTACCCCATTTTGCAATTTCAGGGATCATTCCTTGCAACACAGCTAGAAGTTTATGTAGCTTGTACTTGAAAACATAGCTTTTTCTAGCTCTAAGTCTGGGAATGCAGTTTCCATATAGGAGCACCTTGACTGTTACAGACCCCTCTTTATTCCTGGCATACAGGACAAATTTCCCTGATGATCTCAGCAAAAAAGTGTGCAGATATGTGTCTTTGGATTGCAACTCTGCTGTAAGCTGCCCAGAGTGGCCAGATAGCCAGATAGGCAGGGTATAAATAGAATAAATACAAATACAAATAAACTCCCAGGACCACTAATCTCTAAACCGCTCATGTGAATTTCCCAGGAAACAGATCTGAGCAGTTTGGGTACATTTATTATTATTATTATTATTATTATTATTATTATTATTATTATTATT
>JAHTLZ010000108.1:4128190-4141111 GCA_023846285.1 Phrynocephalus versicolor
TTATTATTATTATTATTATTATTATTATTATTATTATTATTATTATTATTTTGTCATCCCTTAGTCTTCCTCTTCTCGGGGTCTGGGTTTATAGTGTGTTTAGTCTATGTTTCTTTAATTTGCTTTTGTGTAAACCACCCAGAGTCCCTATTTGGGAAAGCAGGCAGTCTAGAAACACAACAAATAAATAAATAGAAGACAACACTGGTACAGTACTTGATTGTGCCTGGAAACGAAAATGGTACTTTCACCCTGGGTGTGATATGTAATTTCTTGCTTGCTCCTGACAGTAGGCACTTTGAACAAATGGGAGTCTTAGCAGAGAATACAAAGGAAGCCCCACATACGGCGCCCTGGAAATGTTTCTTCTATTTTTCAGATTGCAAAGCTACCAGGTGTATTCTGGGAGATGCAGTGGGGGGGGATGTAGTATTTCCAAATTCTCTGTGTGATACTGTGACTAATCTAGTAAGGCACACTACAGCCAAGATTCAAAGAATCCTTAACCAATGGTGGTCAAACTTCGGCCCTCCAGATGTGTTGGACCACAACTCCCACAGTCCTTTGTCATTGGCAATCTAGGCTTGGAATTCTGGGAGTTGTGGTCAAAAACATCTGGAAGGCCAAAGTTTGGCCATCACAACCTGTTCCTATACTTATATTCTTTCTGTGAGCATGTGGCCTTTTCCTGATTTTTTCCTTAAACATCTATATGTTCATGCATGAATCTAGAGAGATTTCCATGTGGGGGATAGCTATGTCAATAACCACATTTGTTTACTGCGGCAGTGATAACAAAGGCAGTCACATACTGTACTAGAGTAGGCTTCAGTTCATAACGGTTTATGCTAAGTTAGCATAAGCTTTTATTCATTCCTTCATTCATTCCTTCATTCTGCCCATCTGCCAGGCTACTCTAGGCGGTTTAAAACTATAAACAACTTTTATGAACTAAATTTAGTCTTTACAGTGCCTTAGGGTTCATTGTTGTTTACATCTGGAGGGGACACTTGTTAACAGGCTGTAATCACACATCAGGATTCGGGTTTTAGGTAAACATGCATAGGATTACACTATGTTAATTGGTCAAAGGAACTGCTAGCCTCCAATGCTACCTGGCTATTCTACAGATCGCCTTCCACTCCCTGTACTGGATGTCTCATATTTTGAGACAGCACATCAGTTCTCAAGGTGGACCCAAATAGTTCTCTGTTTAATTCAGGCTGCATGAAACGTAAGTTTACTTTTAGTTTTCTGCCCAGGTACTTTTGTATGCAAACCTGAAACATTATATAAGCTGTAAACATTATTGTTGCTTTGGTATAAAGTGAATACAGTACTTGGATCAAAGCCCATCAGAGATTCTCTTCCTCCACAAAAATCCTACACAGGTGTGTTGGTTATCCCATATAAAGAGAAGTGAGCTTACCAGGGGTTTGTCATTGGCCTCTTTGACTCTCTGCCAGCAGCTTGCCTAAGAGAGCTAGAGAATAAAGGTGTTTCTAATTCACATGCTCTGCTTAAATGTTTTTGATCCTTCCTGCTGCTATTATGTATGTGTTTCTGAATGGCTGCAAGTACAGTACTGTAATTAGAGTCACAATCACAGATTTAGAAAGGATCTCAAATATTATTTGATGCCTATATTCTAGTCTGCCACTTGCTACTAGTACCGTTGTTGGGGACTAACCATGTAATCCATGTTATAAAAGGTCGAATGAAAACATTTGCCTCTTTCTGAAACTGCCCCAGCGTTTAATAACTCATACCATCAGGGCATTTTTCCTAATGTTCAACCAAAACTCTGTTTTCTATAATTTAAACATAGTCTTTATTGTTGGAGCAACAGAAAACATACTTGTTCGTATGTTGAAGCAGGCAGTGTAATAATGAAAATTCCATGGACATGGGGTCATGAAGAATCAGTCACGACTGTAAATGACACAACACACACACACACACAATATAGGAGCAATGGACTAATATAATGAGCAACAGGCTTCTTTCACGGACTACCCAACGCCACTGTTGTTAATATTTGTGATGCCATTTGAATCTGGCAACCGCTATTAAAAGCATCTGGAGGGCCAAAGGTTCCCCACTTTTGAGATAAACAATTATTATGGAATAAAATAATCTCTACACAAACAACCAGTCTTTCTTCAGTGGAAATTGTCTCTCCCCACAGCCTCCTAAATAATATAGAAGTCTGCCTTAAATTTAATCAAATCTGTCTACCTATGTGAATTCTAGTCAACAACTGCCTAGGATTTAAGGCAGGATCATCCTTGTCTGGATAGCCCCATTATTATTTATTGTCTCCTATCCATGTACTTAACCAGTGCTGGCCCTGCTTAGTCTCCAAAATTAAATAACCATCAGATGTGTACAGCAGAGAGCAGGGGTGTTGGTGTTTGATGGTAGATCTCTATAGTACCAGAATTATTATACAGTATTTTTTCTATAGTACCAGAATTGTGGGGAAGATTGTACATGTCTTTAATTCTTCTCTGACTTATTTTTGCTCGATAGTTCTTTCTATAACTTTCTTTGGCTAACTCCATAAACAGAACACTCCTTCATTTAAGTAAGTGCAGAGCTTGAATATGCCTGTGTGCTGATGGCCACCATTTGCTTTGAAAACATTCAATCAGGAAGTCTTAAAAATATGAGAATTACCGAGTAACTCCTAGATAACAACTATTGAGATCCTGATTTTGACACTGCTGGCAAGGTTTGAAATCCTGATTAGATTTGGGACACTAAAAGCTTAACACACCCATTTTAAAAGGGACAACTGATAAAACACCATTCAAGTTGTACTTCCCCTACAGCAACCTTGTGAAACATATTGTTTTGCAAATTGCTCATTACGTTGGAAGCTCATAAATCACAGATTTATTCACAAAGCAATTGCCAATATCATATTGTTTAAATATAATAATATCTAGGGAAAATAAACAAATTTAGACATTGCCTTTTATTCATTTGCAGTTATTTTGGCAAGTTTTCTTATTTAGCTCTGCCTGTGCAATTGGTGAATTTTTCATTAACTTGGACCTTGGACTGTAGTTTCAAATTGCCTGGCCTATCTGGCTGTAACAGCTGCCATTTGTAAAGACTGGAGGGTAATGTATTGCCCATGCAGATCTTTATCATAAAGCTGGCGTAACAATTTTTTTAAAAATGTAATTTAAAAGGAAAGCCAAAGGTTTAAATCTCATCCTTTATCCAGAGGATACCCAACATTCCTACAGAAATTGTGCTCCCAAGATGCTTTCCCCTGTGAATTTAGGGTTGTGTTCTTTCTGTTAAGCTAATGCTGTGTGCTCCGTTTAAGGAAATAACCTTCTGCTCTATTTCAGAGACTTTATAGCTGAAGTCATGTTTTTATATGAACGTTAGCAGTGCCACAACTAGCAGTTTTGGTGCCTGGGTGTTTTAAAGCCCCTTTGGTTAAGCACAGAACATGTGAGACTGGTATATGTAGGGAGTGGGTGAATGAAAGGAAAGCGATGAACCTTGGATAGTCATATTGGTCCCATGTTGAACCTGCTTGTTTTGTTTTTCTGTTTCACTGGGAGACAGTGGCTGAAGGTGGCATACACACTTGGAGCAACCTTTGGCTTTGCAGCCAGATACCTACCACTGAGCAATACAGCCAGGCTTGACATTTTTAAGAATGGGGGGGAAAGCCATGCAAAATCTCAGAGCGCATCAAATGATAGCAGCATGGGGAAGAACACATGGCCTTCCGCAGAATACCAGAGAGCAGAATGGGTCCCAATAAGGGCTGGATTTGACTCCAGACTCCATAGTTTCCCAACCCTGTTTTACAGAGTAGAAGGTAGATTTTTTTTCACTGTGGCAATGAGAGGATGAGGAGGAAGCCCGGGTCAAATTAGACAGGGAAGCAATAGGCAAAATCCTTTAAATTTCTTGTGCCTAAAGATTAGGTGTAAACTACATTCCAGTGGTTGCAAAGCAGCAGTTAGAAATAGTCCAAAACTTTCAGCAGAGCTTATACTCAGTGACCAATTATGTGCTTGGGCACATCTAAACTGAAGCAGTATTTCTGCTACATGTGAGTTGTTCAACAAGTGATAATCTCTTTTGATTAACCAGTTATATCATTTCACAGGTTGTCATGTGTGGCAGATGGCATGAAACTATAACCACAGGTTGTTGGCCTAGTACTGAGCAGGCCCCAGGCTCTCTACACCAACATACAAAGAAGATAAAATAACTATTTTGGACAAGGCCACAACTGTATTGGTTACAGCAGCAGCCCCTGGCCAGCATTCAGAATTGAATAAAATGTGAGGAACCCAAATGCCCCCAGTGCCAACCACGGACCCATACAGGAGTCACTACAGGTCTCATCAGGAGTGGCAATCCTCTAGAGACCACATGGGTATAAGCCACTCCAAGGCTCTCTGCCACCGGAAGGCAGGGCTATACCAATGGGCTCCTGAGCAATGACCCTGCCCCAAATTCCTATATGGGATTCATTTAACAATCTGAGCAATCAGGGTTCTGCTTGCTGCCTTCATATTGTCTGGATCCAATCTCAATGTCCCAAATCACTAACCAAGTTGCAACAAAATAAACAATACCCATAATACCCATAGCACCTGATTGATAACCCTAATACCCAATAAATAAACATCAGATTGTTGCAGTTAAATCCAAGTTTTCCTACCACATAAAAGGCTGGCAGTGAAAATCCAATGGGCGTGGGGGCAATACACTCACTGTTATCTTGGCTTTATATGCACCCCAGAAAAGTTGTGTGGGAATCTCTGGCACTTTCTTATTTTGCCACTGGTCTCAGGCTGCCACTCTGTAAAAAAAATAGGGTGCAGGTAAGTCTAGGTTCCCATTTTCAGGCAGTGTCATGTGTTAACAAGCAACCTTTTACAATATGGTGTTTTTGTTTGTGCTGAAAACTAACACATGTAGCAAGCAATTTATAACTATTGGGAAGGGTAACAGACAGCTCAATTACCTAGGTTTATTTCATCACTTGTCTGTTCTAGATCTACATATAGACTTATATTAGTAGGTTTCCTTTTCCATGTTCTGTGAGGACATTTCTTCCTGCTTCTTCCTGTCCTCCATTTTTGAAGAGGCAGAATTCCTCTCATAGAAGCCAGCACTAAGGGCTTTATAACCAAGTTTTAGAAACCTTTACTCCCACACCCTTGTATTTTCTTTATAAAAATAAACAGTATGTAGATTACATTTCTGTTACGGTGACTCCAGAATTATTATTGTTATTCAGCAGTCACAATTTCAACAAGCCTCTGCTTGTGCATACAAATAATCCTAACAATTTTTGTCTTGATAATTTTTTCAATAATGATGTCTTGTTTTGAATATTTACATCCACAGGAAGAGAGATTAACTAACTGAAGCAAAAAAGTAAGCCATTAATTGACTCCTGTGAAAGCATTAAAAATAGCATGGCTTTGTCTGTGCACATCTCTCATTGCTCAGCTATGGCCTTGCATGGCATATTGCAGTGTTGCCATGGCAACAGGCACAGGATGAGTTAGCAAGTGCCACAGTTGGGCTAAGTAGGTTAGAATGAAATGAAGGCCAAGGATTCTCTTTTATCTTCTCCTACATACACTGCCAGCGATCCCCAGTTCTGCCTGGAGTACCAGAAAAATGATTACATTAACAGTGCTACTGTTCGGGCAGAAGTCACAGTGACATTTTGCTTTATCTCTAGATATATAAGACGTATACTTCAGAGTAGATTAGCGGAAGTTAATCTCAGCACATAATGCAAGGTCAATCATCCTAGCACACACAGAAAAGTCCTGCATTTTCCATGGATTGAATGTACTGTGTGTATTGAGGTGCCACTTGTTACTTTTTCCATATATTTTTTTGCGAAGTAAACAAAAAAAGCCCTTGGGATTAATAAAATGACACAACATTTGACAATTTCTCATCAAATATCTGTGAAAATGGCTTTATATGCCCTTAAAATGGAACTATGTAAAGGTTATTAGAAATATTAATCTTGAGAAGATTATATGTAGAAAACATACCCCTTCCTGTAATGAGGGTGTAAATATGAAAACAAATTAACTGGAGTGAACATACCATTGGAATTACTTCTGAAACATCAGCTTTTCTAATACTGGAGTAATGCATAATAAAGACACTATGTTGCTGGGATGAAATCACTGTAAGAAAAGGAAAGATGCATTTTGCTGTACTTATGTTTTGGTCCTGAATCTTCTTAAAGAAAACAGCTTGATTTCTGAGGGCTGTCATGATCAAAGGCAATCAGAATTTATTGAAGAGCCTGCAGGAAAGTGTCTCCATATGAAAATACTGTATGGTGAAGAGAGGGTCAGTATTGTCACAGAATGTGGTTGGAGAAGTGAAAGATGCTGCTGCTTTAGTTTAAGAGCAAAAGTGTTCTGCTTATATACCGCCCCATACTACTACAAGTAGTCTCTGGGCGGTTTACAATTTTAATTACAGAGTGCAGGCTACACATTGCCCCCCCAGCAAGCTGGGTACTCATTTTACCGACCTCGGAAGGATGGAAGGCTGAGTGAACCTTGAGCCTGCTACCGGGGATTGAACCCAGGTCCTGAGCACAGTTTTACCTGCAGTACAGGCATTTAACCACTGCGCCACGAGGCTCCTTTTCCTTTTGTGTATTTTAAAGAATGTTTATCCATGACTGAGAGCCTGAATTATCTTTTCCTTTTTCCTCCCCCCCCCTTTTTATTTTTATTTTTTGGTAATCAAAGCTGGGATACATTTCTTGGCAACAGCTGCCATTCGTATTTTACATAAAGGCTTCTCTCTATTGCTTTCATGTCGTAATAAATATCAGCTTTCTCATGCAAATCATTGTTTTCACCCCTCATGATCTCCAACTACATTCCAAATGGTTGTGGAATAACAACATTAGTGACTTCATCATAGCAGTTGTAACTTGCCTTCCATTAAGGCTTGGTTCTGGGAAATATAGAAGCACTTAGTTCCAGCTGACACTGATTTGGCTGACTTGGCAGCTAACAGAGACAATCCCCTGGTTGCTCAGTTTAACCTCACAACTCCTCCTAGGGGCATGAAAATTTGATAAAGCAATGTTCCTGGTCCTTGGTAGAAAAATCTAGTTTTGCAGAACCTCAGGAAATTTTTTAAAAAATCACAACTTGTTTTGGAAGTTCCTCATTTTCTCAATTCTCTCCTCCACTTATGAGTAAATGCCAGTTTGTCATCCAACTGTCAAGCCAAATGTATTGATTGTGAGGACAACAAGAATCTGAATTAACTATAATTCACCAGTCTGTTGTTAAAATGTCTTATTTATTATATTCCTTTTGCTCTCAATACGGTAATATTGCAACAATTTGGTTCTTTTAAGGCAGGGGTGGAGAACCTTTGGCCCTCCAGATGTTTTTGGACCACATTTATCACAGTCCTTTATCATTAGAAATATAGGCTCAGAATTCTGGGTGTTGTAGTTCAAAACATCTGTAGGGCTGAAGGTTCCCACCCCTGCATTAAGGAATGTTTTGAAAGTTAGGATGTGCTATTTTGAACCTACATCTGTTTTCCCACCAGCTTTGAATTGCTAATCAGTTATCAGCCTTCCATCCTTCCAAGGTCGGTAAATGAATACCCAGCTTGCTGGGGGTGGGGGGGGGCAATGTGCAGCCTGCATACTATAACTAAAAACTGTAAACTGCCCAGAGACTACTTGAAGTGGTATGGGGTGGTATATAAGCAGAATACTTTTTGCTTTGCTTTATCTGTCTTCATATATAAAGCCTCCCAAAACATTCTGTTTTAGTGCCTCATTGATTTAAACATTAATGAACTGTCCTTCATCTTATTTAGGATTTCAGGATGGATTACAACATGCTTGGTTACAGGGCTTTCTGCACATATCTGGATAAGTCTACACATTGCACAATTATGTGACCATTAAAAAATTAGCAGTTCAGTATTGCGATTCTCTGCTGTCATGGGATGAACTGCCATTAATCATTGCCCTTGTATACAATTCTTCTGATATATAGGTGTGTGTGTGTAGGAGGCAATGCATGTGATGGGGAGGCTTTGGGCAAACAACGCCTTCTATTTGTAGCATCCTATCATTACAATGTAAGCAATTATGAGAGAGGGAACAGTTGTATGTTAAGGATCCAATACATTATAATATTTTCTGTCTTCCTATTTAGCCAGAATGTTTGAAGCATTATATTCTAAGATGTGTCACTTGGAAGATCAAGAAATAATTTGTAGTGTAACTGCCACATTTAAAGAAAAATGAGAGGTCCTGCGTCAGATATGAAGGTGCCATCCTGTTTTTATATGTTTTATAATTAGTCAGATACAATTACTCATAAAGACACCGTCACAAATGCATTTTCTACGTTGGACTATGTGGATCAAATTTTTCCACAGGTGGTCTTAAAAATTGGCCCTCTAGAGATATTTTGGAGTTCAAATCCCAGAAACCCAAGCCATCATGAGCAATTTTACACCACTCTTCTCAGTACAAGGTAACACTTTCCTTTTTCTTTCACAATATGTGATCCTTCTCATTACTCTTATGTCTCTTTTCTGGTCCAAGGTCAGTCCAACATGTCCTACTTCTCTTCTACTCTATCTCAGTTCCAAGTCCTCTCCTTTTCTTCTTGTCAATTGCTTCTTTTGTTTGCATGACTGCCGTTTTTTTGCTATTAGTAGGCTTAACCCCGGGTTAGGCTTGCCATTTGGCATGGTCCAATAAAAGGAGACAACATACTTATTCAGAAATGACAAGACTCAATTTGTGTTGCAACCATCTTCCTAATGAGCCAGAAGTAGTTGACCAATATATTCAGCAGCTGTTTAGTAAAGACTGCTTGGTTGTCTCTAGAGTACAAACACTATGTCTGGTCAAGTCTGCCTGGGCTGATAAACTTCAGTTCAGCCAGCCAGCCTTGGTCAACTGCTATTGTTTGTATCTGTTTAGTAAATACGGCTTAGCTTGTTCTGGGATAGGAACATATGTGGTAGGTGGCCTAATGTCTTGTTTGACCCTGCGCTAAAACACTTCAGCACAGGACATGGCCAACCTCTCTTGTACCATACTTCTAGAACATGTTAAACTTCATTTACTGCGGTACTGGTGGAAAATCTACAGGAAAGACCTGCAGCTCAGTGGTAGAGTGCAACCTTTAACATGTCACAAGCCCTGGATTAATCCCCACCATTTCCAGGTAAGGCTGAAAAAGAATCCTGGCTAAAGCTCAGGTGAGATGTTGCCTGAGACTTGCAGCAACACTGGCAAGTTGAATCAGAGTGATTCTGATTTGCTGTGGATTGATTCACATCTTATTTTATACTTTTGGTTAGATTAGGTGATCACATGGAGACTGCAGATTGCTTCAACGTCAGTGTCCACACTGGGTCCTCAATCTAATGCAGTTTTTAGCTGCTCCTCTTACCTTCTTCTTTTGATGCCACCCTCTGCTGATCTCTGCTCTTCTTAAGTTCATTGTAAAGCCAGGGGACTGTTTAAAGTGAAAAGCACTAGGGAAAATAGTTTTCCAAAAGGTCTCCATAATGTACAATCACACACACATACATATCATGAAAACATAGTACAATAGTACAATATGTTTATTATAGTTGTTTCTAATTCATATTGATTTTATCTTTTTATTTGTTTGTTTTTGTAGGTGCAGAGGTGAACTACCACTAAACACAGCAGTTAAGTTTCTTAAACATTAAAAAAATACTTCATAGTGACTAGGGAGAAAGATTTCTGAGGAGAATATTTCCACCGTTAAAAAATTCATGCCTAGCTTAGTATGTCACCGGAATACAGTCATGCCTCCCATCCTTTTGGAAAATGAAAAAAAAATCACGTGGGGAAGTGCCTGTTCAAATTGTTTTGGCTTGAAAAAAGTAGAAATACACACACACAACAGGGAAAACAACTCCACATGAGGATTAAAAAGGGCTGGACGGATTCATACTGGCCCTTTGCATCATTTGATGGGTGAATGTGTTAATTCATCTATTTGACCTGCAGACACAGCCAGATATGACAAAAGGCAGTTTTCTATTTTGTTTGTTGCCTTTCTGGAACACATGTCCTAGAATTCCACTGGCCATACTGGCTAGGAATTCTTGGAGAAGGAAGGAAGGAAGGAATTGTCCGGGGTTTGTACTGGACATATATCAATCTCCAGAGCCACTTACAGATTGGTTTCCTGGGGTTCCTGCTTGGATACTTCAACCAAAGTTCCATTATTAAATATCCTCATTATTCTAGAATTCATGCCTACCTCATAAGAACATAAGAAGAGCCATGCTGGATCAGGCCAAAGGCCCATCTAGTCCAGCTTCCTGTATCTCACAGTGGCCCCACCGAATGCGTGTGGGAGTGGACGAAACTAGATATCTGTCTCTTGGTACCACTCCCCTGCATCTGGTCCTTGAGGTACCCCAGTTTTAAGCTTGAAGATGATACATCTCCCTCATGGTTTGTAACCTGTGAGGGATTTTTCCTCCAGGAATCTGTCCAATCCCCTTTTGAAGGCATCCAGGACAGATGCCATCACCACATCCTGTGGCAGGGAGTTCCACAGACTAACAACGTGCTGGGTGAAAAAATAATTTCTTTTGTCTGTTCTTAGTGTCCCAGCCCTCAATTTGAAGGGATGTCCCCTAGTTCTGGTATTTTGAGAGAGGGAGAAGAGCGTCCCTCTATCCACTTTACTCATGCCCTGCATTATTTTGTATGTTTCAATCATATCCCCCCTCAGGCATCTTTTTCCAGACTAAATAGCCCCAAATGTTTTAGTCCTTCCTCATAAGGGAGGTGCCCCAGCCCAGTAATCATTTTAGTCGCTCTCTTCTGCACCTTTTCCAGTTCCACTATGTCTTTTTTGAGATGCAGAGACCAGAATGATACACCATACTCCAGGTGTGGCCTTACTATCATTCTGTATAATGGCATTACAGTATAATGTTGGCTGTTTTATTTTCAACCCCCTTTTTGATAATCCCTAGCATGGAATTGGCCTTCTTCACCGCTGCCACACATTGGGGAGACACCTTCATGGAGCTGTCCACCAAGACACCAAGATCTCTTTCCTGATCCATCACTGATAGCTCAGAGCCCATGAGTTGATAAAGTTTGGATTTTTTTGCCCCAATATGCATTACTTTATATTTGGCTAGATTGAAATGCATTTGCCATTTGGCAGCCCATTCCCCCAGTTTGGAGAGATCGTCCTGGAGCTCTTCACAATCTTATCTGGTTTTTAACATCCGGAAAAGTTTCGTGTCATCTGCAAACTTGGCCACCTCACTGCTTATCCATGTCTCCAGGTCATTTATGAACAGATTGAAAAGCACCAATCCCAGGACAGATCCCTGGGGCATACCGCTTTTCACCTCTCTCCATTGTGAATATTTCCCATTGACACCTACTCTTTGTTTCCTGGATCTCAACCAGTTCTCAATCCATAAGAGGACTTGCCCTCTTATCCCCTGGCTGTGCAATTTTCTCAGCAGCCTTTGTTGGGGGACGGTGTCAAAAGCCTTCTGAAAATCCAGATAGTCAATATCCACCTGTTCACCCAAATCTACATGCCTGTTGACCTTTTCAAAGAATTCTAAAAGTTTTGTCAGGCTAGACTTACCCTTACAGAAACCATGCTGATTTTCTCTCAGCAAGGTTTTTTCTTCTATGTGATTTTTTCTTGGATGAGGCTTTCCACCATCTTCCCTGGGACAGATGTAAGGCTAACCAGCATGTAGTTTCCCAGGTCCCCCTCCTACCTTTTTAAAAAATTGGTGTAACATCTACTATCCTCCAGTCCTCCGGCACTGTGGCCATTTTAAGAGACAAGTTGCATATTACCATTAAGAGATCCGCAATTTCATTTCTCAGTTCCCTAATAACCCTTGGATGGATGCCATCTGGGCCTGGTGACTTGTTAATCTTTAATTTATCAATTAGTCCTAAAACATCCTCTCTTTTAACCTGTATTTGATTTAATTATTTAGTCAAGAGGGGCCCTTCCGGCAGCGGAATCTGCCCAACGTCTTCTGTCGTGAAAAGAGATGCAAAGAACTCATTTAATTTTTCTGCAATTTCCAAGTACTCCTTTACCTCCCCTTGTCCTCCCACACCATCCAGAGGGCCAAATAATAACCTCCACTTCTTTCACAACACCCCTAAAATCCGCTGCAAAATGCTAGCAGATGCATAAAATTGTTTTCCCACGAGCAGCGGACTTAAAAAAAAATAAAGTACAACCACACCCACTTAAGTGCGTCCCAGCACATTTTACAAGTACCTGGTCTTGAGGAGATAAAAAAAATTCGATGCGGATTTTAAAGCTGTGAATGCCTGGCTCTCCTCCACCTTCTGTTTGTTTTTGTTGCCCCCCCTTTAACTGACAGGAATCCCTAACAGCTTCCTGTCCTACTACAACTAGCTGCTGCCCATGGCAGGCGGAGGTGAGCCTGCATTTTTTTCTCCCTCTCCTCACAACAGACAGAAGCAATAGAATCAGAGTGCAGGAGGGTGGGAACACAGGAACCAGGACAAAAACCACACGATCTCTGGTTGGGGGGGATCCAAATTTAAGTTGCCAGAAGATTTTAGGGGTCATGTGAAAGCACTGCATGTAAAAAAACATTTCCCACAAAATACCTTATTTCACCATCCTTATTATGTAATCTATTCTCACCCCTCCTCTGTCAGTATTATTTTCATTTTGTTCTTTGTTGATCTTGCTATTTATATATATATATATATATATATATGTTTTCGTAGATTTTCACGGGTATAGGTATGCATGTTAGGGTGGATTCGGGTTTCTTCCCGTGTAGAAATCTGGTTGTTTTGGCGACGTTTCGACGAGGTCTCAC
>JAHTLZ010000108.1:4141151-4210871 GCA_023846285.1 Phrynocephalus versicolor
CGTAAAATAATATTTCACCAGAAATCAGTAATTTCTGCACATGTTACTTGAAAGCAGAGGCAGAGATAAAAAGCCAGTTTGGCAGCAAAAGGCTGGGCCAGTTTGAATCAGTTTTGTACATCATGTAGTCAGGAGAAAAAAAAATTAAGTCACCTGTTTTATAAGGGGAGCAAATGACATATTTGACCATATTAGAAAACCCAATGTCAAAACATTGTCAAATCTGTGTGACCTATTGCTGTGTGTGTGTGTGTGTGTGTGTGTGTGTGTGTGTGTGTGTGTGACTCATTTTAATGCAGCAGCTCTTAATTTAGTGCAGACAGTGGTTAAAAGATATTACAGCAAATCTGATTTCCCCCTTTCAAATAAAATCTAACTTCCCAGAATAGAAAAGGAAATAATAAAGCAATGTTTCTCTCAGGCTGTTTTGTTGTTGTTGTTCGCTACTGGTCTATGTTTCTGTTTGGGATTCTATAATGAATTAATTTGTGTGGCAGTTTACATAAGAACAGCTTTGTTGGAACAGGCCACAGTCCATCCAATCCAGCATTCTGTCTCACACAGTGGCTCACCATTTGCTTCAGGGTATTCCCAAGCAGATGTCTTCACTTGCTTATGATTCCCTGCAAATGGCATTGTGAGATATCCTGCCTATCTCTCCAACCCAGAGTTTGTCCTTAGGCTCCATAATGATAGCCATAGATACCCCTGTTCTTCATGAACTTGCTTGTCTAATGCTTTCCTAAAGCTGTCAAGGCTGACAGCTGTCATCGCTTATTCTGGCAGGGAGTTCCATAGACCAGTGATCCTCTGGGTGAAAAAGTACTTTCTCTTATTTGTTTGAGATCTAGCACCCAAAAGTTTCATGGGGTGCCCCCTAGTTCTAGTGTTGTGTAATAGGGCAGTTTTTCTTTATCTACCTTGTCCACACCATGTATGAGTTTATAAACCTCAATCAGGTCACCTCTCAGACGTTGTCGTTCAAGAATGAAGAGGCCCAGCTCTTGCAGCCTCAGATGGTAAGGAAGGTGTTCCAGTCTCCAAATCATTCTGGCTGCCCCCCTCTGCACTTTTTCCATTTCCATAATATCCTTTTGGAGGTATGGAGATCAGAACTGTACACAATACTCCAGATGGGGCCTCACCATAGATTTATAAAGAGGCAAAATGACACTTGCTGACTTATTTCCTATACCCTTCCTAATGATCCCAAGCATCCAGTTTGCTTTTTTTTTACTGCTGTGGCACACTGGGTTGACACTTTCATTGAGCTGTCCACCAGGACACCAAGGTCCCTTTCCTGGTTTGTTGCAGAGTATTCAGACCCCATCAGTTTATAAATGTAATTGGGTTGTGTTTTTTTGTCCCAGCGGGCATCACTCTGCATTTACTAATGTTGAAGCTCATTTGCCACTGGTTTGCCCACTCCCCCAATGTCAAGAAATTCCTCTGGAGCTCCTCACAATCTCTCTCAGTTTTTACTACCCTGTGTAATTTAGTGTTGTCAGCAAATTTGGCTACCTTGCTATTTACTCCTACTTCTAGATCATTTATGTAAAGGTTGAAGTACTGAACCTTGGGGACCCCACTCTTTACCTCCCTCCACTTGGAAAAGTGCCCATTTAGTGCTACCCTCTGTTTCCTGTCCCTTAGCCAGTTGCTGATCCAGGACAAGATCTGTCCCTTGATTCCATGACTGGCAAGTTTATTCAAGAGCCTTTGGTGCGGGACTCTGTCAAAAGCCTCCTGAAAGTCCAGATAAACAGTGTCAACTGGATCTTCCTTATCCACTTGCTTCTTGACACTCTCAAAAAATTCCAACAGATTAGTGAGGCATGATTTGCCCTTGCAGAAGCCATGTTGGCTCTCCTTTAGCAGTGCCTTCTCTTCTATGTGCCTATTAATTTTATCTTTTAGGATGGTTTCCATCACTTTACCTGGGACACATGTCAAACTGACCAGACAGTAATTTCCTGGATCACCTCTGGATCCTTTTTTCAAGATCGGTGTTACATTCACCACGTTCCAGTCATCAGGCACAACACCTGATTTGAGGGAAATATTATATATTTTGGCTAGGACCTCAGCAATTTCGTCTTTAAGTTCCTTGAGAACTCATGGATGGATGCCGTCTGGTCCTGGTGATTTGTTTGCATTTAGTTTAACAAGACATGCAAGGACCCTCTCCCTGGTTATTTCTATCTGGCTTAATTCTTTGGTTTTCTTCTCTATGAAGATAGCCTCTATGGGCACTTTTACACAACCCCTAAAATCCGAGGCAAAGGGCTCCCAGATCCGGAGCTTAAAATTGTTTTCCCACCAGCTGCGGACTTTAAACAAAATAAAGTACGACCTTGCCCACCTAAGCGCGCGCCAGTACCTGGTCTCCAGAGGTAAAAAAATCTTCTGGTGCGGATTGTAAAATTGTGGATGCCGGGCTGGGAGCCTTCTGTTTGTTTGTTTTGTTCCCACCGCCCCTTTAAAAGACAGGAATCCCTCTGGGCTGCTCAGGGCTGCTGGGATGGCAGGCGGAGGTGAGCTTTTCTCCCTTTTTTCTCCCTCCCCTCACTGCAGACAGCAATGGAGGTCGGAAGGGTGGGAACACAGGAAGAGGGACAAACCCCCATGATATCTGGTCCGAATTTAAGTTGCAGGCAGATTTTAGAGGTTGTGTAAAAGTGCCCTGTTTTGGGCATGTCGTTTCTGTCTTCTTCAGTGAATACTAAAGCAAAGAATTCATTCAGTCTCTCTGCAATCTCGGTTTCCTCTTTAATAATCCCTTGCCTTCCATTGTCGTCTAATGGTCCAATGGCCTTCCTAGTTGTGTTATTACTTCTAATGTACTTAAAGAAGTCCCTGTTATTTCTTTGAGAGTTTTTAGCTACATGATCCTCAAGGTCTTGTTTTGGTTTCCTGATGGTTGCCTTGCATTTGTTCTGCCAGAATTTATGTTTCTGCCTGTTGTCCTCATTTGGGCAAGCCCTCCATCTTCTAAATGAGCTTTTCTTGCTTTTGATCATGTCCCAAACAGCTCCTGTAAGCCACACAGGAGTCCTCTTGGACCTGGTAGTGCCCTTTTTCCTTTTGGGTATGCATTCAATTGGGCCTCTGTTATTGTTTTTGTGAGCAGCCTCCATGCCTCTTGGAGTGTTTGGACTCTCTCTGTTTTCCCCTCCAGCTTCTTTTTAGCTAGTTTCTTCAACTTTTGGAAATTTCCAAATTTCCTTTTTGAAAATTTAAGGTCTCTGTGTTAGATTTTTAAAACCACTTTTTGTCTCACCCCCCCCCCCATTTTATCAATTGCTTGCCATTTTTAGCCTCATTTTAGCTTCATTTTAGTTTTTTATTGTTGATTTATGTATATTTTATTTTATTATGTACCTTGTATTTTGGTTTTTAAAATGTATTCCTTTGTTTAATTGTTATGTTATCACATGTTGTAAACCGCCCAGAGTAGCCCTAGGTCTAGGTGGGCGGTATAAAAGTCAAATAAATAAATAAATAAATAAATTTTATCAGTGACTATGACTAGCAATCTATGATTAAGTTAAAAGTAATTGTGTTGTGTTGTAATTGTGGTCACTGTTTTCGATTGGATCAGTCATATTAACATTTTGCACCAGATCCTGTGTGTTACTCAGGATCAAGTCAAGGATTCTTGTACCTATAGTTGGATCTTCAGCCATCTGTTCCAAAGAAAAATCCTTCAGCATATCTAGGAACTTTATCTCTCCATTATGTGCTGACGAAGAGTTCACCCAGTCTATGTAGGGGCTAATTGAAGTTCCCCATTATAACCAGGCTTCCCTCCTTGAATGCCTCCTTTACAACATTCTCCAACTGCCAGTCCCCCTCAGGTGCTTGGGTCGGTAGCATATGCCTACTGCTAGACCATCCTTGTGGCCTGATGCTCTTACCCATAGAGTTTCTAATGGTGACTCCAAATCACCTAGACATTCCACTTCTTTGACATACAAGGTTACTTCACCCCTGTTTGTCCCTTCCTCTCCTTCATGTAGTTTGTAGCCTGGGATAACTGTATCCCATTGGTTATTATCTGTCCACCAGGTTTCAATGATCCCAACAATATCAATATTTTTATCTATTGCTAAGTATTCCAGCTCCCCTATTTTGTTCCAGAGGCTTCTGGCATTTGCATACAAGTATTTATATATGCTTTTCTGATGCAGTCTTTTGAGTCCACTTGCATCATTTGACTGCCTCTTGCATCCTTCTGCTAGATGCTGGTGACTAGCTTCTCACTCTGCTCAGTAATTTTTGCATCCTTCTCACTACTCAAGTACACACTTTCCTGAACCAGATGCTGCCCAACTCCTGTTGGCTTTCTCCCAGTTATCAGTTTAAAAGCTGCAGCCTTTTTGATGTTGAGTGCCAGCAATCTGGTCCCTTCAGGGTTCAAGTGCAACCCATCCCTCCTGGACACATTTGGCTTGTTCCAAAATGTTCTCCAGTTCCTGACAAATCTGAAGCCCTCCTCTTGACACCATTGCCTCATCCACACATTATAAGTCTTCTGAGCTGTGTCTGCCTGGTAGGTCCTGCACAAAGAACAGGCAGCACTTCTGAAAATGCTGCCTTGGAAGTCCGGGACTTCAATTTTCTTCCTAACAACCTGGACTAGGCTTCCAGGACTGAGTGGTTTGCCTTCCCAACAGCATTGGTACCAACGTGTACCATGACCACTGGCTCCTTCTATCTAGATTTCTAGTGATGTTTGCAACTCTTGCACCTGACAGGCAACTCACCATACGGTTATCATGCACATCACAAATCCATCTCTCTGTATTTCTAATAATTGAATCACCTAGTACAAGGAGCCCCTCTCCTGCAATCTGTTCAATCTGAAGAAGAAGAAGAAGAAGAAGAAGAAGAAGAAGAAGAAGAAGAAGAAAAAGAAAGAAAGAAAGAAAGAAAGAAAGAAAGAAAGAAAGAAAGAAAGAAAATTTGTACCCAAAATTGCTTGTAGCCTCTGTTTTGAGGAAAATTACAGTCATCCATGGACTGTTTTCTGACAGTAAAATGATAAAAAAATCCTGTATGCTGGGGTGAACTCTCCAGATGAAATCCTGGATGATTTTATTGTAACTGTGAGGCAAAGGCAACAAATGTGGGCAAAACAAAATTGAGAATCAAGAGATGATTGGAAATGGTGGGTCAAAGAATGGTCAAAGGTTACACTGTACAGTATTTAGTTTAAGCTTACTATGCATCAGCTTGGTAAACGTTAGTCAGAGACAACACTTGGAATAATGCTGAGAAATGTTGAAGGCAGCAGAAAATGAGTGTTGACTCAATAATGAAAGACATGGAACTGAGTTTACAAATGCTGAGCAGGACTGTTAAGGACAGGACATTTGGGAGCTCACTCATTTATAATCATCATCATCACATGCCTGTAAAGAGAAAGACTCAAGGGAGATGACCCCAATGGGTGGGCCATCATCCCTCCTCCTAGAAAGAAAAGCCCTCTCCAGAGGCTGCAGTAGATCAAAAGAAAGCAGTGGTAACCTGTGTGGGAATTTAGATAAGAAAGGAGAGCTAGAAAACATAAGAAAGATAGTAGACACCCCTTTGGATAAGAATGGAAGAGGCAAAGTGAACACCAGAATAGGGAAATAAAGGCTGGGGGGGGGGTGTTGAAGGATGAGAAGAAGGATTTGGCAACTGAAGAATTTAGTTTGCTGAAACTGTTAGAGGAACGGCTGTATGTGCTGAAGGTAAATCCATGGACAGGGAACCCAGTAGCTACCTAAACTGAATTCAGAATGGATAAGGTCTTTTCAACCCCACCTTCTAATTGGCGAGAAAGATAAAAGTGGCGGCGGGGGGGGGCATCTCTTGTTAAAACAAACTGCTGAGGAGAAAAGTGAAGGTCAGTTTTACCAAAATGCTGAAAAGAAAGGGACTCCAACTATAACCCAAAAAGATGTTCTAGTCTTTAGAAGTTTGGAAAAATAGAATTACAGACTGAAGTTGTGTAACTGCGCTTGAACTCAATGACAACAAGGAACATTGTTGCATCATACTCTGCTTTTTTAAAAAAATGTTTAAAATATGATGTCTCCATGACATAAACAGAAAGATGGATGACTTTGCCAGAGAAATCTGGTGAAAAGCAACATAAAATATTCTTTCACCAGAGAGTAATTTATTTTAGCATGCATATGAAACCCCAATTTTTTTCCACCGGCTCTGCATATTAAGCACCTCTGTTGCTGCAAATTGCATCTTTGGATAACTGGGAGAGGCTGCGGGAGAGGCTGCAGCAAAAACAAGAGCTTCAGTGGTGGTGGTGGGGAGGAGGGATGAATAGTTTAGGGAACCTGAGAGGAACGAGAGGATGCGGACTGCCCAGTGCATGATTTAAGGAGCAAAGACCTTTCATTGGGCAAAAAATGGGATTAAAAATACAGGGCCGCGTGGATCCACCTGATTTTTATGTATGACAATCCCCCAAACAGTCTCAGTCATAGGCACCATCTCTGCCTCCAGACTGGAGAGTGGCTTGGGGATGATTCTGTGTCAAAATTATGTAGATCCATGGTTGTATCAGTGTTTTTGCACCACTGCAAAGACAGGTATCCTTAATTTCTATGGTGTACTCTGTGGGTACAAATGGGAAGAGCTGTGTATTCTTAAAAGGACAGAAGCAGCCATGTTTTCTTAATGGGCAAGCAGGTTTGACCTCTCTCTCCCTCCTTCACCTCACCACAGCAACAAGGTGAGTGGGGAGCCTGAGGTTAGGGTGGGCACTGGGAAGGCCAAGCTTCACATGAAGTAATTCTATAAGCCAGTGCAGCTCCCTCAGCTGAGATACAACACGGGTTAAAAATGGATGAAACATTTTCTCAAGAGGATGCAGGCCCTGATCCAAAAATCATTTAACCCAATCAATTCCATTTAGAATGGAGCTTATTGCAAGGCAAATATAAAGGTGAACATGCACTAAGATACCCAAGTTGTGGAACCCCATATTTGAAATCCACTTAGAATATAAAATAGGAAGAGGTTGTGGTACAAGACATTGAAAAGAATTGAAAAGCAATAACAATGAAGTACTGTACAACTGGAACTATTATTTGAGACAAAGTTATTTTACTAAAATTGTAACGATTTAACAAAGTGTTTATGGGTTCGTAGTTGAACTGTTTAATAAATGTTGAAGTTAATTACTAAGATTTCTTAGTGTGAATGTTGGATTTGGGTGAGGCAAGTTAAGTTTCAGGGTTTTCCAGGTACTCGGAAGTGGCTTACCAGTCCCTTCTTCTGTGTGTGTGTGGGGGTGCCCTTGGAGTGTGCGGCTTGCCCAAGGCCACACAGCCTGCCACTGCTTGAAGTAGGCACGGTGGGGAAGTGAACTCCCAACACCTCTGAGTCCACAGCCAGCTACCAAAATCACTGAGCAATCCAGCCAGCTGACTCAATGACAGGGTCACTATTGTTTAGAAGCGATTTGATGACACATAACAACAGCTTGGAAGACTTGGCCAAGTACTGTACTTACAAGTTTGCTAACAAAGAGAATGTCACAAATGATATAAATACGTTTTCAGTATAGCCATTTTGGCACTTGAGTTCTCTGAACCTTCTAACCTGCATTCTGTGAATTGCAGTTCTGCCTTGAAGGCGTGGGGGGTGGACTTGATGTTCTCCTAGGATCCTTCCATTTTTCTATATGATGATTCTATGACAGTGCATATATTCTGAGTCTGAGAAACTAGACTTCAAAGCAATTCTGGCTTACCTCCTGAAGACTCCTCAGGAAACAAAGCCAACTAATTTGAAAACCCTGGGAGGTGAGAGAAGCTCCTGCTGTGACATCCACACAGCCAGCCCTCAAAGGTTTCCCTCTTCTGATTTTAGATTACTGTCTGTTTCTGTACACAGTGCCATTTCTGAAAACATCCTGCATTTCTAGGTTTTTTCTATCCTGTACTGTTTATTTATTTACATTGCAGACTCTTATTCCCCACCCGCACCCCCAGCAGCCTCCTTTTCATTTGTACACAATGCCAGAAGAAAATGCTCTCTGGAAGAGTTACTTTCAATAGCAAGAAGGCAGCTTTGTTTCAAAACTGTCCCTTCCTCCCTGCTTGTTCAGTTGCAGTGTTATTTCTCCTCAGCCCAGTTCCTCTATGCTTTTTATTCCCTTTCTGCGACAGCATTACCAAGAACAGCAAGTTCCTATATTTTTTGCCAGTGTTTCCTTGCAGCCATGCTGGCCACGTGGCCATGGACTTGCACAACACTGGCTCTTCGGCTTGAATACGGAGATGAGCACCGCCCCTAGATTAGGACATGAATAGCACACATGTGTGTGGGGAACCTTTACCTTTACCTTTTTACCTCTCTCTCACTCACTCACTAATTGTGTGTATGTGTGTGTGTGTGTGTGTGTGTGTGTGTGTGTGTGTGTGTGAGAGAGAGAGAGAGAGAGAGAGAGAGAGAGAGAGAACAAATCTGTTTATTTACATGTTTCTGGCAATGGGATCTTAGCAAACCTTGGAAGTAATAAAGTGGCAGAAGTAACAACCAGTACAACACCAATACCTCTCTTCAAAGTTGTCAAAATGCAAAATGGCCTCTGATCATGAGACAAGGGAATTTGTCTAACCAATTCGAGACCTCCTAGAGTTCTCCTTCTGGAGTTTCCCAGCAAGCTAAAGATCAATGGTGGCCTACAGATGAGTAAATACTCGGAATCTTAATCCAGGCAAGACGGATATGCTCCTGATTTGCTGAAAAGCAGATCCAAGTCTGACTCCATCTTTGCTGTCCTTTTGCAAACAGGCAAAACCCTTTTTTTCCAGGCAAGCTTTCCCTGAGTGACTGGCTGCCTATTAGGTAGAGGACACATAAATTTATTTATTTATTTATTTATTTATTTATTGGATTTTTATACAGACCCAATTGGGCCTAAATTACTGGAACCCAGTTTCAGGTTGAATATTGGAAAAATCTCCTTGTTAGAGCAGTATGGCAGTGGATCCGACTTTCTCAGAAGGCGGTGAGTGCTCTCATGCTGGAAGCATTTTAGAGAAAATTAGAAAACCATATGTCAGATATACGTACAGTATTTTGATTTGGATTCCTGTATTGGGTAGGGCATTGAACTCAATGGCCTTATAGGCCCCTTCTAACTCCAGGGTTCTCTGATTCTGTGGTTATATGAATGAAGTTTTAAATGGGTGGTTGTACCCTACCACTTTAAACGTGTTTTTGATGTTGCTTTTGTTTACCTTTTTTTCAGTGGGGTACTTGTTTGATCCTTTTTATGATCTGTATATTTCCTGTTTTTAGCTTTAAACATGGCGTTTTAATGATGTAAGCTGCTTGGGTCCTTTATAAGGTGAAAGGCAGGGCAATAATATTTTAAATACATAAATAAAATACAGTAAATAAGGATTTTCATTGATGCCTGAGCTGTCATTCTCTTTATGCTTTGGCCTTTCTGGTTCCAATAAAGGATCAGTTTTGTTTTCCAAATGAGACTTGATGGTGCCAAGAGGATCCCCACTCCAGCTTTTTAAATCTTTGAAGTATCATTTTAAGGTTTTATTTCAGGACTTGGAAAAATTAGTACCTATGTCCTAAATGATTAAGATTTTTTTAGATCACACAAAAATCTATTTTTGTTTAGATTGGCTGTAGTTGGTAAGATACAGGTAAAATATTAAATTAAATATTACATTTTTAGTTTGAAAGGAAACCCTAAGAGAAAATGACATATGTTACTGGAGGTGACAAAGTTTCTCTTGGTTCAAATTGGCTCTTTTTGTAGTTGACGTTGGCTTCACCAACCTGTCACTTTCTAGGTGGCTTTGATTACAAATGCCATAATTCTGGCTGAGGATGGTACGATTTGTAGTCAAACATATCTAAAAAGTGTGTGGTTGGAAACAGCTTCCCTAAGGCACTGATATAAGGACCTGTTCAAGTAAACATTCTCACTAATGTATGTATTTTCCCCCTTCTTGCCACCCTACCTCTAGCAACTCATTGCTTACTTCAAACACTGTTTGGAATGTAAACATTAATAAAGAATGATGTCTTTATTCCACTTAAACAAGACACAGAAAGTGCAATACTGAAATGTAACAATAAGTATCTACAAATACCTGTCAGTAAATTAAGTGTAGCATTCTTAAATCCCTCTGAGCATATGTAGAACATTTGTCTGCATTACTGAATATCTTGAATTGTCACCTCATGGTCTGCAAAGATCAGTGGCAGCAGAGGCTATGTTTTGCATTCAGGGACCAAAGAGAATCCCAGTCATTGGAAATAAATCAGAGAGCCATAATGCTCTATATGGCAATTTTCCTGTACAGTACTACGTTTTTGGTCCTCTTTCATTCTCACACACCCCAATACACCTTGCACTCCTCTTCCTCTACTGCTGTTGTTGCGGTGCTCCGCTCTGCCTCTTCTCTTGGCTGCTCAGACACTTTCTGTGTCTAGTTAATCAACATATCTTTATATTTTAACGTTTAGCTTTTAGTTTTTAATTAATGGGGACCTAATCAAACTTCATGGACATGGGGTCACAAAGAGTCGGTCAACACTGTAATGACACAACACACACACAATCAAACTTCCATTCTAATTATATTTGGCAAGAATTGAGCCAACATTAAAATATTACTGATTAGTGTTTTAAAAATGTATTCATTTCAAATTCTGATTTTGCTGCTACACCACTGGGTTCACAAGAATGCCCATTTTAGGGTGGGTTTTTCCCCTGGCCAATTGCTTTCCTAGATCCCCAGACCCTAGACCTGTCAAGTAATGTAATACAATATTTAACAGATTCAAAATGGTTTCTGTGTATAAATGCATAGTCATTTATCAAGACACAGCTGAACAGTGTAATCACTGAAAAGGTCATACTAATTATATCCAGTGCTATGGATAACGGCTTAACATTATCTGCCTATGATTGATTTATATGATGTCTGCCATATGTATAAAAGGCAGGATTTTAACCCATTTTACTCTGGGACTGCTTTTTGGTTAGATGAGCAGTTTCCCCACTACTCTGTGTGTATTATCTTGTTGTGTATTTGTCTATGTTTTTGTAATACAAGCTGTTATGCTAAAGTTTGCTTCTGTCTCCCAGCTTCAAATATGTGCTTAGCAATTATATTTCCACACCACTGTATAACTCTGCTAATCTTTGAAACATTTAAAACTCAACCACTTCTTAACAAGACCAGGCAAGGTTGCCTCTAATTTTCAGTCCCAGTGGGTGGGGTTTCACCCCTCTAGCATACGATGCTGCCCCCCCCGGGGGGAACCAAAAGGGCTGGAAATACTCCCTTTGGAGGGGGGCAGGTGATGCAGCACCACAAATCTTCAAGGGAACCTTGAGAGCAGGTGATGTTGCCCCTGCACTGCTTCTGGCATCCTATTTTCCAGGAGCTAGACAGACTGCTTCCTTACTAAGCTGGATTTGTGGTCTCACTGTTTTGAGTGCTCTTGTATATCTCCTCCATGCCTTGTGCCTAGGGAGTCTCGTGAACGTCAGTCATGACACCCGGCTGAAGCAATAACATGAAAAGTGAATGTGGCCTCTGCTTGCTCGTTATAGTGGGTGTTTCTTCTTTGAGACAATGTGCCAATCTTTGTTTAAGAGTTCGTGCTCCAGCGTGCCTATTGCTTCAGTCTAAGGGCCTGTCCAGGCAGGTATATAGATCGATATTTGGATCCTCTTTCTGTGGTTTGATTCAATCCAAATTACATTGTTCATATATGTTTTTACAAAGAGCCTTTTCACACGACCCCTAAGATCCGCTGGCCACTTAAATTCAGACCAGAGATCTGAGGGGTTTGTTGCTGTTCCTGTGTTCCCACCCCCTCCGCACTCCTGGCTGCTGGCTGCGTGAGGGGAGGGAGAAAAAAAGGAAGAAAAGAATGCCGCTCACCTCCGTTCTGCCATCTCAGCACTGCATTCAGATCTCTTAAAGGGGCAGGGGGCAAAAAAAGAACAAACAGAAGCAAGGAGAGCCCGGCAGTCACTACGTTATATCCGCATCAGGAATTTTCACCTCTAGAGAGCAGGTACCTGAAAAGTGCGCTGGGACGCGCTTAGGTGGGCGTGGTCACACTTAATTATCTGTAAACTCCAGAGCTGGTGGGGAAACAGTTTTAAGCTCCGGAGCTGGGAGCCATTTGCGGCGGAGTTTAGGGGTCGTGTACAAATACCCTTAGACCATGCCCTTTTATGAGCTGTTCTGCTCCTTTCTGGTACTGGGTTAGGGACCTCTGGCTGTTTTTTTTTGGGGGGCACATTCCCATTTTGTAACCTGTGTGGATGGCTAGTTCACACCCAAATGGAGCTGTGGACAGCACTTGGAAAGGCAATTACTCTGTGACATAAAAGTGGGTTGTGACATTAAAAGGGAGGACAGAGCAAATTCCTTCTCTGATTTCCTTAACCGGTCCCATGCGGTTCTAATACTGTGGTAGGATGATGCAAGGCTCTTTCAATATGCCACTTTCTTGATTTATGTTTTTAAAGGAGAGTCACAGGCTAAATGATCTGTGAAAAAAGGAGGGGAAGAAAGCTAGTACTCACAGAAGTGAGTACACACCCTCAGATTTCATAAATATTTATGATACTTGGCTACAATGTAAAGCAGTGAGTATACAGTTTGTATAACAGTGTAGATGTGCTGTCCCCCTCAAAATAATGCAACACACAGCCATTAAGGTCTAAACCATTGGTAACAAAAGTGAGCAGCTGGGGCTGCTGGATGTTGCAATCCAGCAACATTTGGAGGGCCCCAATGCCTCCACCTTAGCCTTGAGTCTTGCATCTTAAAACAGGGGCTATGCTGGACTTATCTATGGACCCCTTCCAGCGCTCATGATCCTACTGCTCTTCAGCGCATTCCTATTTCTGAGTTACGCTGGTGTTATAAAAACCAGAAGATGAAAACCATCATTGTCGAAAGCCCCACTTGGAACTGGAGGCCCATAATTTAGACCATGCTTTTAAAACATAATAATAGTTACTCCATACCACAGTGATCTTAAATAGAGCATCTGCTGTTCCCACCAGCAGCTGCCTTTCCAAGAAAAGAGGCCTCTAAGGAAGTAGAGGATATCAAAGCAATAGCTCTGAGATGCCTACCCAGATGTCTGGCCTTTTTAGAAGCCCCCCACTCACTTTCCATAACTATAACTCTTGTGCAGAGCCTTCAGCATCCAGATGTTTGCCACACTAAACATGTTTCAGCTCCCCCAGCATTGCTATTCTCCGTAATGCTGCATCACCATGACTCATTTGTGGATTTTCGTATCTGATTTGTCCAGACTTGATATTCAAAATTGAAAATTAAAAAGGCCTTCCACCAAATTTCAAGATTATCTTTTTAGATAGATAATATAAGAATACAGAGAGGCTATGAAAGGAAAAAGTGCTTAAATTAAACACAGTTGTACTTGAACAGTGTCATGTGAAACTGTAAATACTGATCCCACCACAAACTTTTAGTAGATGCAACTCAGATTTCAAGACGGAATTTGACCTTTGACATCTGATTTGATTGGAAGCCCTCCTGGCAATTTTTGCAACAAGAAATGCTGAATTTGAGCCATATTAATTCCAGATATAGCCACAAAAATCCAAACTATTCCATGTCCAAAACCAGCTCTGTTTAACCTAACAGTCATTTAAATGGACACAACTGCACTATTTTCTGTACTAATGTAAGTACATAAGGGGTTTTTCACCATTTGCCTTCACTCTTTGATGCTCAGACATACATATAGTATCAAATTATAAACTGGTTCCAAATGGTTTCTCTTCCCACTCCTTCCCACCTATATTACAGTGTTAAGTTTCCAAACCGGTCCTGGGCAGCTCCAAAAGTGGAGGACAGATTTTTGGCTATTGGGAAGCCATTTTTCCGATAGCTTTAGCTATGTAATACTGCAATATCTAATGAACACAGACAGACAAGCAAAGGCATACAAGTGGGTGGGCAGTGTCGGAGTGCACATCCTTAAAGAGACTGTAGCAGGGAAGGCTGCAATATTGCTGCCATCATAGCTTCTTCTCAAGTTTTCCTTCAGGATCACAAAATATAATAAACCAGTTTAGGTCCCAACATAACCCTGGATCTGTTTTAGTTCCACCTTATTTCTAATCAGATAATGCACAATATGAGTTTAAATAACATTTATCGGTGTTGACCCCTTCCATTATCCAAAGAAACTAGAGGAGGCCTGGTTTGATTTGATGTTTTTCAACTTGGGTCCCTGCTGGTTTCTATGGGTGAAATAGCTGTAGCTTTCCAGATGAATACAGTTACCACATTGCAGGAGTTGGCAAAAGCAGACAGGTGTGAAATAAGACTGGCATTTTCCACCCAGGCACTCCTTCCCTTTGCTTAGAGCACTAATCTGCATGAACACTGACTTTTTTTTTAAAAAAAAGAAAACAATGTTTGGTGACAACAGGGAATCACTTGAGCAGAACTAACACCCTCAGGACTGACCCTATGCACTGGAACAGTGCAGAAAATGGAGAACGGCAGTACCATCTGAATTAAAACAAAACAAACCACCCTTTGCCAGCTGAACCAAACCAAACCATTGTACATGGGCTTTCCAGCTTTTGTATTGCATCATGTAGTCACTAGTTTTAAATTTAATTACATCCATGCCGAATCTGACACAAGCGGCAGGGTAAATGGCCAAGTCATCCCATTAGTTGTCTAACCTAGGTTATTTTTAACTGTTACAGCTGATCTCTGGGGGAGACACAACAGATGGTTATTCCACAGCATCTACCTTCCCCACTGTTAAAATCAGAGAGGCTCAAAAGTGGTAGAGTGGCTTTTCCCACACTTTTAAGTGACTGTTTATGAGTGAACTGAAGATTCTCGTCCACCTTTGTACAACATGTAAATCATTGACACAAGCTGACATAATGCAGCTGAACTTGCACCGGGAGAGAATGACCCTGCCATAAGATGAAGGCAAGAATCAGAGAACACCCAATAACCCACAGTTGATTGCCTCCTCATAAAAGGTACAGATGACTAACCACTTGAAAAGCATTCTCGTATTGTCTCAATGAGTTGCACATTGAGCCTTCTTCTGCAGCACAGGCCATTACCTCATAGAGCGTGCTTGCCACAAGAACAACCACGCCTGCTTATTAAGAGCAGAGGGGGGATGCAGCGAGGGTGAGCCTGGGCTGGAGAGGAGCCAACTCATTCTTTCAGCTTCAGAAGTAATCAAATTAATTCCCAGTATCTGGACAGCCGGATTTCAAGGAAAGGAAAAGGTATTGATTATGCAATAAGTGTCAGTCTCCCTCTTAGTCAGTTCTGAAGTGGAACAGAATAAATGGCCACATGGCCAGTTTCAAGCTAGATTAAAAAAAAACCAACAGCTTACCAGATGCCCACTTTCTCTTCTTGGTTAGGATCAAACTATTTGTTAATGATAGCTCATTGTGGGAAGCTGACATCACATTAATATTTCAGGCAAGTAATTCTACAGACCTTCCCTTAAGCTTGCAAAACAAAGCCTGTGTTTACAAAACAATGCAAACTGTACTTCCAAGCCACAGGGGGCACAAAAAGCTCATGCTGTGACAATCAGATGTTATTCAGCATCTAAATTATGTTGTCTTCTACTGATGTGTTTTCTACAATGTTCAGTTTGACCCTCAGTTGACCAGCCAATTTACATATGGTATACCTCCTCATATGGAGGTTGCTCCACACTTCCACTGGATGGCGCTTAGGTAGCATGTGTAACTTTTGAAACCTACCTTGTGCATTTCACAACTGGTGTAGAGGAAGTAGGTGGATCAGGACGAAATGTTGCATTGGCAATTCTTCAGCCTCCTATTTGTAGATATACTTAAAAAAATGAAGTGGCAGATGAAAGTATTCAAATATTTTAAAATAATTAAATATATATTATATTAAAATGTGAAATAAAGGCATTATTAAAACAGGTTAAAAGAACAAAATATTGATCCATACTTAGTTAGTGAAGGAATCATTTTTGAAAGGGTTGAAAAGAACCCAACATTTATAAGAATACTTTTCTTCAAAGGAGGAAAGGGAATAAATTCTGTGGATTTATGCTCTTATTATGTCAGCAGAATATAGTCACAATGTTATAACTTCCTAGTAGCAACATATAAAGCAAAACAACATCCGTGGATTCAGGAGCACCAAATAATTCCATGGAGTTCATGACATGCCAGAATAGGGATTTGAACACAGGCCTTGAATCTTTTGGTGCACTACACGAAATGAGCTATACATATGCTAGACAGCAATACAGCACCCACAAGGTCTTTCTGAAGCTGAAACTCTAGATGTCTGATCTGAGAATAGAAAAGTCTGGGAGGAAGCAAAGAATCATACCGAGCAGAGTGGGAATGCCCCCTTTTTGTCTGTTTAGTTTCGTCCTGATTCTTGCTCCTTAATCTGCAGTCTTTGGATGATACTTTTTTTACATGCTCCATCTTTATAGACCACTCCTGTACATGTCTACTCAGAAGTAGTCCCATTGAGTTCAGTGCAGCTTATTCCCTAGGGCAAGGCTAGCTGGTTCATTTGGAGTGGGCTGGTTTAGGCTAGCTAGGTGGTTTGGCAGAGATCCTGCATGTCATATGACGTTATATTTGCACATGGCATAAGCATTTCAGGTGACCCTCTTTAGTCCACCTTCTTTAAGAAACTGCAAAGAAACGAAAAGCTGAAAAGGAAAAAAATCCCCCCTTTCCCCCTTCTTTCTTTAAAAAACAATAAAACAAAACAAAAACAAAACCCAAGATGTACAGTGTAGGAATGGGCACAAAACAAAAAATTTTTGTTTAGTTTTGTTTCCTTTTGTCTCTCTGCATTTTTTTCATTTAGTTTCATATGATTTTTTTCAAAAAAAAATCGTACGAAATGAACCACTAATAAAATGGTTCATGTGTGTGTGTGTGGGGGGGGGGGCTGGAAAGTGGCAGAGGGGTGGGGAATAAAGGTCTTTCCCCCCACACTGGTGCCGGTCAGCTGAGAGGCAGGGCTTGGGGAGGAATTTTTTTTTTAAAAAAAAAGTCTGGAGCTTTTTTAAAAAAATCTTTTTCCCTCCCCCAAGCAGCTTACAGACAAATGAAATGGTTTTGTTTCATCTGTAACGAAATGCTGCTTCCTCATTTCGTTTCGTTTCGTTTCATTTTGTTACATAACAAGATGAAGCAGCATTTCGTTTTTTGTTTTGTGCCCATCCCTAGTACAGTGCATCAGCACTGCCCTTGTTTTTTGGGGGGTTTTTTTTTTGGAATGACTTCCTCTTTCCTCTCCAAGGAAGAGCAGAGGAAGTAAGTATCCTTAATTGGTTAAGCAGTCTATTTAGCCATTAATGATATGAGGAACCTGAAACAAGCTGGGAATGGTTTAATTCCACCAACTATACACACAGGAAATAAACCAAAATGGAGTGATCCTACTGGCACCTAAAAACCAGTAGCCCTCACAGGGACCTGGAAAAGTGTGAGTATTAATACTTTGTTTCATATTTGCAAATATGCCATGTGATCACCAGCAAAAGGAGCAAATCACCCCACCTTAGTAGTATTCCTTCCCACACCTTTCTTTGTATCAGTCAAAGGCTACTGTTTTTTGGTGCAGGTAGGATCACAAGGGCTAAATGCCTACATAGACACCCTTTGAGACAGAAATCTTCAAATTTATAAGAAAATGAGGAATTTTCTCTTTTGGCCATGGAAATTCAGTGAGGTAAAAGTGACAATGACAAACCACTCATCAACTGTCTGTCAAAGTTCTGTTGAGGTTGCCAGAAGTGAGGCATGACTTGACCAATCAAAAATAAAATACATTTGAGAAATCTTCAGTATGTCACACATGCTGGACATGGCTATGGTAAGGGTAGTCTGTTCAGTTTGTCCACTGTAAAATGGAACTTTGCTTCATGAAAAGTTCAATTCAGGGATTAAAACAATGATTGCCATAGTAGCTTCATTGCAGGTTTTATTTTTAATTTTTTTCTGCTCCCTTTGAACCATACATTCTAACTGATTGAACTAATGGGAGAGAGAAGGGACTATCCAGAACACTAAACCCAACATTTTCTAACTATTGAAAACTCCCCCAACTATTGAAATGCCCTATTTTTGCTTCCATTTCCCCACAGCCATAAGCCATCAGATGAAACATTAAAGAAAACAACAATGGAATGCTTCTGATGAGACAAAGAGCATGTTGTTTATGGAGATAACATAGAAATAGTAATAGCAAAGCAAAAAGGAAAGTGTTCTGTATAAATCGCCCCATAGTGCTTCAAGCACTCTCTGGGCGGTTTTACAATTTAATTTCGCAGGCTACACATTGCCCCACCCCTCACCCTCAGCAAGCTGGGTACTCATTATACTGACCTCGGAAGGATGGAAGGCTGAGTCAACCATGAGTCAGCTACCTGGGATTGAACCCCAGGTCGTGATCACAGTTTTAGCTGCAGTACAGGCATTTATCCACTCCACCATGAGGGATCCAAGGTGACAGTTAATGATAAAATAAAAATAAAATAAAAACACATTAAGGTAAAACATATAGGTTATAGTGCACAAAAGAGTTGAACAGTTGGATATAAGTTCTAGCACTAATACACTAGTGAATTAAAAAGCAAGTTAGTGGGAAAAAGTCACACTAAGTTGATCAATAATAAGCTGAAATCAGTTATGATTGCATTGAAAAGAAGAACTGCCAGGATCGCTTGTTCAAGCCAGGCTGGCCATCTTCAGATAGTGACCCTGAGGAAGGCCCGGTAACTGGCAACAAGGAACTGGGACTTCTTGGTGATCACACCCCACTTGTGGAACCAGGTTCTGCAAGAGATTCGCCTGGCACCCTCTCTACAAGCGTTTAAGAAATACGCAAACCTCCCAGAACAGCTTTCTTTTTCTTTCTATATTCCATTAATACACCAAAAGCCTTGCCAGAATGAAGGTGACATGCCCTGTGTGGCGCAGTGGTTAAATGCCTGTACTGCAGGTAAAACTGTGCTCACGACCTGGGTTCAATCCCCGGTAGCAGGCTCAAGGTTCACTCAGCCTTCCATCCTTCCGAGGTCGGTAAAATGAGTACCCAGCTTGCTGGGGGGGCAATGTGTAGCCTGCACACTGTAATTAAAAAATTGTAAACCGCCCAGAGACCACTTGTAGTGGTATGGGGCGGTATATAAGCAGAACACTTTTTCTATTTGCCATTTTGAGCTGTAGAAAGAAGACAGCTGTCGCTTTTTTTGAAAGCTTCTATTATCTAGCCATACTTTCTCTTGTTTTCACTTCCTTTCTTCCTTGTAATCATACCTCCTTTCTCTCCCGTTGCTTTATTAGGTTGTTTGGAAAGCTTTTTTGGATCACTGGATGACCATGTAGACATAGAGCAAGGGTGATTCGAAAAGGGGCACAGAGATGGCCAAGAGCCTTGTTGAGATAGTGTGTACCAGAGCCATTTAAAGCTTTATAGATTAAAACAAGCACTTTGAATTGTGCCTGGAAATGGATCGGCAGCCAGCCAAGCTGCTGCAACAGGGGTGTTATGTGATCCCTGTAATTTTGAAGTACCATTCCCAGAACACTGTTGATCATAGAATCATAGAACACTGAAGCTGGAAGGAGCCTACAAGGCCATCAGTCTAACCCCCTGCTCTATGTAAGAATACAAATCAAGGGATATCTGACAGGTGGTTGTCCAGATTTCTCTTGAATGCCTCCAGTGTTGGAGCACTCACCACCTCTTGAGGTAATTGGTCCCATTGCTGTACTACTGTAACAGTTAAGGCATTAACTTCACATCCTCCTTTGTTCTGCGACTAGCTTTGTACCGTGACAGCGTTGGTTGCAATCCTGTGGTTTTGTCCCTGTTTCAGTGTTCCTGTGGTTGTGATAACTTGTCTCGTGACAAGTGTTACCTCACGGTCTTGTACCATGACAAACACTGAATTTGTCTAGCTTCCTCTTTCCTTTATGGGGGGGGGCCTTAAAAATTCTTTTTTGATATTTCGCTTCTGAAAAGTCAAAAAACAAACCTGGGCACTGTTTTTCTGAGAGAAATGAATGTTTTGTTTTGTGACATTCGTTACTACATGGTGTCTTGTCTCGGAACAGAAAGTGGAAACAAAGAGTGACAAGGGAAAACTCTACCCCAGCACCAGGTACAGTATTGTTGCACTTAGCACCCTTTCCGGGGGCGTGGGCGAGAAAAATTTCAGTAGTTGTGCGACGGACGTGAAGTAACATTTTTTGTACCACTCCTAAGCGCAACACTAACAGAGACAAAATGGACGTGAAGTAACCACCCAAGAAAATTTTCCTGATATTCATCTGAAAGCTGGGTTCTCTTAACTTGAGCCCACTGCTGGGGTGATCTGGGATGATCAAGTATAGATCCTGGCCCTCCTCTGTATGATAGCCCTTCAAATATTTGAAAAGTATGATCATATTGCCCCTTAGTCTTCTTTTCTCTAGGCTAAACATGCCCAATTCTTTCAGTCCTTCCTCATACAGCTTGGTTTCTAGTCCACTGATGATCATCCTTGTCACCCTCCTGTGAACTTGTTCCATTTTGTCAGCATCTTTCTTGAAGTGTGGTGACCAGAATTGGACACAGTAAAGATGAGGCCTAACCAGTGTTGAATAGAGGAGGGTGAGCACCTCATGGGATTTGGAAATTATACTTCTGCTAATGCAGCCTTAAATACTGTGTTTCCCCGAAAATAAGACACTGTCTTATATTTATTTTTTCTCAAGAAGACACACTAGGGCTTATTTTCAGGGGATGTCTTATTTTATTAAGTATAATATGCTTGAATGTCAGCCCTGCACACAACCATAGCCACGCCCATCACTAGGTCTTATTATCAGGGTAGGGCTTATATTTAACAAATGCATAGAAACCCTGCTAGGGCTTATTTTTTGGGGAGGTCTTATTTTCAGGCAAACAGGTAGCATTTGCCTTTTTTGTGGCCACATCACCCTGTTGACTGATACTCTGCTTATGATCTACAAGAATTACAAGATCCTTCTTGCTTGTAGTATTGCTGAAGCAGGTGTTCCCCACCTTGTAACTGTGCATTTGGTTTCTTCTTCCTAAGATTAGCACTTTGCACTTATCCCAGTTAAATTTCATTCTGTGGGTTTCACCCCAGTGCTCCAGCCTAGAAGGATCATTTTGAATTTTGTTTCTGTCTTCCAGGGCAATTAGCTATTCCACCCAATTTTTTGTCATCTGAGAATCTGACAAGCATTCCGTGCATTCCTTTGTCCAAGTGATTAATAAAAATGCTGGAGAGCACCAGACTCAGAACTGAGCCTTGGAGTATCCCACTTTTTACCTCCTCCAACTTAGAGAAGGAACCATTAATTGTCACCCTCTGAGTACAATTCTGTAGCTAATTGTGTATTTACCTTATACCTGATTTATCCAGCCCACATCTCGTTAGCTTGCTAATCAGTGTATCATGGGGAACTTAGTAAAAAACTTTGGGTGCTTTTACACGACCCCTAAGATCCACTGGTCCCTTAAATTCGGACCAGAGATCTTAGGGGCTTGTCGCTCTTCCTATGTCCCCACCCTGGCTGCTGGCTGCGTGAGGGGAGGGAGAAAAAAAGGAAGAAAAGATCGGGTTCACCTTTGTTCTGCCTCCATTCTTGCGCGGCAACATTCCTGTCTCTGTAAAGGAGCTCTTAAAGGGGCGGGAGCCAAAACAACAACAAACAGAAGTGAGGAGAGCCCCGCACTCCTTACACCGCATCAAACAATTTTCACCAGGGAAGAGCAGGTACAAGAAAAGTGTGCTGGGTCGCGCTTAGGTGGGCGGGGTCGCACTTAATTTCCTCTAAATTCCGGAGCTGGTGGGGAAACATTTTTAAGCTCCGGAGCTTGCAGCCATTTCCTGCGGAGTTTAGGGGTTGTGTATAAACGCCCTTTGTTAAAGTCAAGATATATTATGACTACAGCATTCCCTCTGTATAGCAGGGAGGTTACATGATAAGAAATGAAATAACATTACTCGTGCAGGCTTTGTTCTTGACAAATACATGTTGGCTTCTAGTTATTGTTGCATTGTTAATTAGAAGCCAAGTCTTGATTTATTTGTTTTGCTTACAGCAGGCATGTCCAAACTTTGGCCCTCCAGATGTTTTGGACCACAACTCCCAGAATTCCAAGCCTGTATTTCCAATGGCAAAGGACTATGGGAGTTGTGGACCAAAACATCTGGAGGGCCAAAGTGTGGACATACCTGGCTTAGAGCATATATTTTAAATTGCATCTCTCTCTCCCTCCCTCTCTCTCTCTCTGCCCCACCTCCCTTTTCTATGTGAGAGACAAAGGCTATGCAAAGGCCATCCAAAATTTTTCTTGTCTCTGTGAGGACTTGAACCTGGACCTTAAAAGGCTCATTTGAACATGTGATCCTAACCACACATTCTCCTCACAGTAGTCTTCATAGAACAAATCCCAAATTAAACTCAGAATTTTAAACATCTATGCTGGAACGGCAACTGACCATTGTTTATTGCTTACTTCTTTGTTATAAAAGCTTCATTTACACTCACCTATCATTTATTAAACTCGGGGGAGTACTTCTTGGTATCTTTTCCCCACATTGTCCTCTGAACAATACAGCAGAACAAAACAGCCAAGGTCACTCACTGAGCTATATGATCTCTGGAACTTAAGAAGACCATCTAGTGTTAGGATGTGAGTCATGCTATATCCTGGTATCTCTCACCACAGTCAGAAAAAAGGATACATAACACCATGTAGTTACCCTATTGCCTGGAAGAGGCCTTTGTGTGTGATTTGTGGAGTAGATACTTGAGGACTCTTTGAATAGCATCCAGGTGGCTCATGGCAATTTTAAAATGGCTGTATTAATAGGAATTGTATTGGTGTTGTTTACATGCAGAGACAAGAATGATAATAAAGTAGTGGTGCATGTTCTGTTATATAAAAAGTAGATGCAAATGACACCTTTTGACCGCTTAAAAGAAAGTGTATTTTGATTAACTGGTTGGCTCAATTTATGCTGGTTGAAGGCACTGGAAAAAGGAGAGTATGGACAGCCCATCCCATGACATCACTCTGAAAAGATCAAAGCTGTAGGCTCCTGGGCAGCTGAGGACTGACTTTTACCAGGGCAAGTCTAGAAAGTTAATGCAACACCTCATATGACTCATCTTGAATGTTATTCTTCTGGTCTCGGTTGTTGACATACGAAAAGACTATTTGCTGATCTGCATTCCCATAGCTATTTTTCCCATCTCATCCCTTACTGACTGAGAGTGTATTTTTGTCTATGATCCATTCACTACGTCCTCCTTGATTACAAAGTTTTGTTGCTATTGTGGCTGTGGCTGTTAGGAACCGTATTTACAGAATAGCACCTGGGCACCACCCAGCCCCCCAAAATATGATGGATTGTGCCAGCAGAAGCCAAGATGCACTCAGACAAAAATATCAGACAAGCAAATCAGCCTCTATAGTAGGATCCAAGCTTTTCCATAAGAAATGTCCCAAACTGAAGTGCTGCCAGTACAAAAAAGAACATGGAACAGTTTCCTTTTTTTTGGATTGCAACTCCAGATAGCTTTGTAGTTGGGTCCTTTTGGGGAGAAAGGGGGAAGAAAGTAATGTCTACATTACAAGCTATACTGGGAATCAGAGAGTTACAGCAGGACATAGGATTCAAGAAGGATTGTGGCCCAATCAAAATGTAATTATAGCGTTTGCCGGCAATGTTGCACACACCTATTCCTACATTCAGTGGTCCTAAGGTAGATATTTGTACCATCATCTACACAGAACAGTTTCCAACAATTCAGCTTCTGTTTCCCCATCACATAAGACTCTTTATGCATGAGCATCTTTCTTACTGAAAAGGATGACAGTGACCTCCTACTTGCATTACCATTTGGAGGAAAGTTGGCGCCTCTTCCCAAAAGTATATAAATGATGGTTGTGGAATACACTGGATTACACATTCTTCTCAGACTCTTTGTCAGAGGAATAGACAATGAATAGCCGTGGAACTATACATGATTCCCCCTCTTACTGCTGCACACATTTGAAATTAAGCACTATAGAACAAGCGGAAGTGAGATGAAAGTACTTTATTTCCGAGAAAAACAGTAGTGGTGGCCTCCTCAAAACACAACAAAATTGCTACTCTTGGGGGACTTTCTGAGGCACTTTTTTTCTTCAAAACTTTCTTGAATCTTATTTTATTTTATTCTAGTTTTTAAAGGGGGTGTGGTATAAAGGGATGCATTTTAGTCTCTAAGGAGCCCATGCAGACACAGGACACAGGTTGTTCAGCCTTTCTTTAAACGAAGGCTGCTCTTTTCTCATACTCTTTGTTTAGCGTGAACATACATTTCATTGAACTGTTACACTGCTGAACAAGACTAGGGTAACACCAGGGGAAATTTGTATAGGTTTCCTGATATTTTCTCTACCTCTGGGCCTTTTTACACAACCCCTAAGATCCATTGGTCCCTTAAATTCGGACCAGAGATCTTGGGGGTTGTTGCTGTTGCTGCGTCCCCACCCCCTCCGGAGAGAAAAAAAGGAACAAAAGAACGCAGCCTTACCTCCGTGCCTGTGGAAGCTGCTTCCAGCCCCATCGGGTCATGATTCCTGCAGGGCTTTTTTACACGACCCCTAAATTCCTGCTCTTAAAGGGGCGAGAGGCAAAAAACAACAACAAAAAGAAGCAAGGAGAGCCCGGCAGATCCGGATCAAGATCTTTCACCCTCCAAGAGCAGGTACCTGAAAGGTGCGCTGGGACGCGCTTAGGTGGGCGGGGTCGCATTAAATTGTCTGCAAACTCCGGAGCTGGTGGGGAAACATTTTTAAGCTCCAGAGCTTGCAGCCATTTGCGGCGGAGTTTAGGGGTCGTGTATAAACGCCCTCTGTGTATGGGTTTACAGTTATGTGATAGGTATGAACATCCCAAGAAGTTTTAGCAGTGGTAGTTTATTTCCTGCTATTTGAATCAGTCAGTCAGTCAGTCATTCAGTCAGACACCTTTATTGGCATAAATAAATAAATAAATAAATTAGACAATGGACAATAGAGAATAAAAACACGCATTTGTGGGAGTGTGCGGACCTAAATCAGTATTGCTTAAAAAAACCAAGGGTGGTGGTGGAGGGAATGGAAAAGTATTGTAACAGGATGAGAGCAGGAAGGTGTTTCCATGAAGCATTGTATTTGTCCAGCTGTAAATGACTGCAGAACATCCAGGGTGAGCAAACTATATTTGAAGGTGTAGAACAGAAGGCCCGTTAAGTAACTGTGGTCTGCAATGCTGGATTATCAAGTTGATAAATATGGCAATCTGCCTAGTGTGGGTTTTGTCTAAGCCTAACAAAAGGTTATGCAAGATGACCTCATCCTGGCACCCAGGAAGTCTAGCAAGGTGTGGGTCTAGGTGGGAAGCACAGATGTCCTTGTGTAGAGGACAATATAAGATCATATGCACCAGAGACTCAGTGGTCCCTGTATTACAGGGACATAACCAAGTTTCCGGTGGTAGAGAGCCAAATCTCCTGTATAAGACATTGGAAGGGAGTACATTACATCTTGCTAGAGTAAAAGCTCGTCGTTCTTGCGGATTCTCTAAAAGATGTAGGTAGCTGGCCGGCTTGCCAACAGGTAGCGGGAGGTGAAGACTGAGGGGAGAACATGCCTTAGAGGCTGCTGCAAGGAGGTCTTGCCTTTCAATATCTTGCAGTCTAAGCTAGACTGCATGAAAGGTAGTTCCCCCATTTGTTCAGGTGAAATGCCCAGAACCATAATTTTTTTGGAGAAACAATTTAAGGCTGGGAGAGTAAAAATGGTCAGAAACAATACCCTCTATCAGGGGGTCTTTGTATGAAATAAAACAAATTCTCAGCCAGTATTTGAAGTATCTTAATTGTGCCTGAGTGCTCAATCTGCTGAGACTGGCCTCCAAACAGAGGGCTGCATAGGGTACACAATTAGGAACTGCCAGTATTTTGTAAAGAAAACTGGATTAAAGCCTTTCAACCAGTGGATTGATGGCGTCTAGCCAAACTGGTATCCCATATAACAATTGGGAGATGACTTTAGCTTTAAAGACCTGCAGGGCACTGGGGATATGTTGATTGCCCCATACATAAAAGAACCGGTAAATGGCATGGATGGTCAGTCTGGCTGAGTTGATAGTGATATGCCTATGTCTGGCCCAGGTGTTACGGTAAAAAAAAAACAAAAAAAACCCTAAGTACTTGACTTGTTGAATTGCTCTCCCATAAAAAATCCAAGATTGGGGTTTCCAGGCCTTACTAAAAATGACTATTTTGGACTTACTATAATTGAGAGACAGTTTGTTGCAAGAGAGATAGTTAATACATTCTAAGATTAACCATCTTAAACCTATCTTGGTGCTAGATAGTAATACCATGTTGTCTGCATAGAGGAGAATGGGCACTGCCAAATGGCCCAATCTTGGACAGTGGCTGTTTACTCCTAACAAAAGGGGAGCAAGGTCATTAACATACAAATTAAATAGGGTGGGGGCAAGAACACAGCCCTGTTTAACTCCTCTGTTAATGGGAACACTACTGGAGAGTTCACCATAGCTGGATAACCAAATGCAGCAGGTGTTCTCTATATATAACCTTTGGATTAAAAAAAGCAGTCTTCTGTCTAAGCCGGCAGCCCATAAAAGTTACCGGTCTACCAAGTCAAATGTAGGTTTAAGATCTAAAAAGGCCACATACAAATGACTCTTCGTGTGGGCAATTTGCTTGGCTATAAGATGAAATAATATTAGACAATGATTCACTGTGGATTTATTCTCGCGAAATCCTGCTTGCTCTAGCCCAAGTATATTATTATCATTTATCCATGAGTTGAGTCGAATCAGGAGGTGGTTAGCATATACCTTGCCCACGACTGACAACAGGCTGACTGGTCTGTAATTGCCTGGCATTTTTCTATCCCCCTTTTTAAAAATGGGTAGAATTATGGATTGGATCCAAGACTTGGGCATTATCTCAGATCTATCCACAAAAGTAAAGAGATCTGCCAAAATGGGTGCCCACCAGTCAGCATATGTTTTAAATAGATCAGGTAGGAGTTGATCAGGGCCCGGGGCCTTTCCTGATTTCAGCTTATTAAGAAGCTGCTTAATTTCTAAAATAGCGACTGGGGGCCAGTCAGGTAAATCATTGAGATTAACCATATTAGAGGCGTGGTCGGTCATGCAGTCATCAAAAAAGAGAGATTGAAATTGGTCTTCCCAGGTGGAGGAGGGAATTGCAGAGATTGGGCAGGTTTTAGGACGGAAAAAGCCTGAAATCACTTCTCAGAAGTGCTCCGGGTTCCTACTTTTGTTGGCTTTACTTTACCTGTCCCAACAGGCTGCTGAGTGATGTTTATGGCTTACTTTGATGGCCTCTGCAAGTTGGTGCTTGACAATAAAGTATCTGTGAGGTGGAAAAGAACTGTTGGCTTTTCGAAAGGTATGATAAATTTGTCGTAATTCTTTCTTTATATTAAGACAGGTTGTATTAAGTCCCTCAGGAATGACCCTTGATTGATGGGGAGCTGAAGTAGAAAATGGCCGACCAATATAGACTGTTAGAGTTTCTACGAACTGCTCGTATCTTTCTATGCAAGCCAAGGGGCTATCAGTGACAGAAACTGTAAAGCAGTTGTGTCCAAACTCTGGCCCTCCAGATATTTTGGACCACAACTCCCACAGTCCTTTGTCATTGGCAATCTAGGCTTGGAATTCTGGGAGTTGTGGTCCAAAACACCTGGAGGGCCAGAGTTTGGATATCCCTGCTGTAAAGACACCTAGTGATGAGTTGCTCTGGAGGAACTTTTCAAAAAGAGTTTTGGTGGCCAAATCCCATTTTACTTTGACTGTACGAAATGGTGTGGAGAGGGAGCATGGGAGCATTATACTAGATTCAGGAAGTGCGGTTTGAATGGCAAGAGTACAGAGTATGGAGAGGTGGTCACTGGGGTCAAGAGGTATGACCTTGAAACCAAGGACAATGGATAGTAGTGGAGCAGGTATCAGTATGTAATCAATCACACTTGCTCCATATAGTGAAATATAGGTGAACTCACCACCAAAGTTTAGATCAGCTAAACTGTTTAGCCAAAGGAGGCTTCTTGAAATGCTGAAATTGGCGAGTAGATGACCAGCATGATTAATTGATTTGTCCTTGGAGACTCTCATCCAGGAAAAGTAGTCAGGACAGGAGTCTCCTGCAGTTAAGACATCTGCTATCTTGAGTACCTCAAGGCCGGACCCCACCCTGGCATTGAAGTCACCTGCCACCAGGCACCAAGCTTTGGGAAACCTAATTTCGGTGTTTTCCAATGCTTGAGATAAATAGCTCCATTGCAGTTCTCTATCAGCTTTCTTCTCAGTAGGGGGAATATACACGTTTGTTATTAATAAGTCTTGGGTCAGAGTATTAACTCTGATAATCTGGAGTTTGCAGTAACTATTGGCCATAAATACTAACTCTGAATGAATATGTTGTGCAACCAATATAGCAAGGCCACCCGAAGGGCGGCCCCTAAGCTTCTGCTTAGAAGCTGGGAGGGAGTAAGAGTGAAATCTATCCATATTTGGATCAATATGGCTGGTCACACCATTGTGCCGTCTTATTTTCTCTCTATTCTCAAGGGTCCATTTATCGCCTTAATTTTTTTAGAGGTTACTTATTTGCTTTATTGACACAGTATGTTGATATACGTCTAAGGTATCTTCTGTTTGGAGGATTGTCCTCTCCTGTGCTGGTTCATCATCTGGAATGTACCATTGTGTGTGCCATAGTACCCTCTGCCCTGTGCCCCTTGCTTCTTTTGGTCCCCTGCGGCTCCCTGGGCCACTGCCAAACCAGCTAGGGGCAATGTGGAATATTTTATTTTTTATCCTCACAAGAGCAACATCAGCTGGCAGCTGCTGATGTTGCTCTTCTGGCACCAGTTCCTTTGCTCCCCTTGTGCTTATTTACATCCTCTTTCGCCCCCCCCCCCCCCACACCCTCACCATTCCCCCCCAGCTCCACTGCCTTTGCTCCTCAGGGGAAGCCGCAAATTGAAAAAGTTTTGGGAACCACTGCATTCCCATCTAACAATGATTTAATATTCTTTATTACAGAATTTTAAAATAATAGTTCTGGCAGTAATGTACTTTTCACAACATATCAATGTATATGCCAGGGCAGGAAAGCGGGGGGGGGGAGTGCCGCAGTATTGGCAGCAAGCTTATACCCTCTGATTCAGAAAAGAAGCAGATTGGGTCATGCAGACATGCAAAACTAGTATAACTGTTGGATGTATACCATTTCCTTCATGTGATCCTGTGATGGCTCAAAGAGGGGTTTCATAATTTGGTCATTTGTCTCTGTGGAGACCCATGTAAAAAGGAAACTGTCTCTGGTGGAGTGCTGTCTGCCCCTCAAAAGAAAGAATCTGATGGATGGTGGGAGAAGCATAAGGAGAGTGAGGAGAAAGGGCGGAGACAGCTGAAAGAGGAGAGAAAGAGAGGGAGGAGAGAGAGAACAAGGAAGAGGTTTGAAGAAGCTCTAGTGATTGGAAAGAAAGAAAAGGCGGGGAAAGAGGAACAAACTGTGACAGAGGTGGGACATGGGTATATAAAGGAAGGAAGGAGGACACTACCTCCAAACTGGGAAGGGTGTGGATGGAAAATCCTGACACCAAAAGATGGTAAAAATTGATGATGCCCAAGGAGACTGCTGAAATCCGGAAAAGGAGGCCACATCAGAAAGGTTGTTCATACTGGGGAGAAAAGGAGGCAAGGGAGTACAGAAAGAAGCTGAGGGAAGTAAGAGAAAAGATAGCACAAAAAAAGAGAATCACTAAGCGGGTAGAGGGGGGGAAAGATAGATGACACCCTACCAGAAGAATCCCACCACCAGCTAGAGGATGTGGACCCCCAACCTGTTCTTGGAACCGGGTAGTAACAGAGAAGAATCCGGGTCAAAGAAAGAAGAACCGTTGAATGATCTGCCTTGGACTTATGGACAGGATCTCTTCCTGAGTTGAGTTTTTGTTTAAACCTGCCACCCGTGGCTTCCTTTACTGAGCATGTTAATAACCTCTTTATTGCCCCTGTTGGAACGGTTGAAATTGATAATGCAAGAGTAGATACTGCCACATTTTTGGATGAAAGGAATAAAACCTTTTTGTTGGATCAACCAGCGGCTTCTTTATTAAGTGAATCAAAGCAGGATGTCAGGTGTAAATAACAAACCTCACACTCTCATTACAAGTTCAAGGGTTGAAATACTTCCTTTACATTCTGCATCATTTACCTTGCACTTTGTGATTTTGGGTACCCACCTCTTTTTTGCCCCTGATACGGATACACCTTTACGAATGGAACCCAACTGGTTCTAATTTTGGCAAGCTTTTTGGCTCACTGGATGACCATGTCGACATAGAGCAAGGGCGATTCAAAAAGAGGACAGAGTGGGTCATGAGCCATGTTGGGATGAGAGGGTTTAGAGAAGCATAAGCAAACAACCAACCAAAACAAACCCCCCGCCTGGCCTCAACTACACATTATTGCTAGGTAGGCACATTTTTCAATGTGAAGCCTGAAAGGAAATGTTGCAGGAAGTGGTCCTGGTGATTCAGCAATGCAGAACTACTCAGCAAGTGAATCACAATTGTTTCATCCCCTTGTCTTTTGGGACACACTGGACTGGGTTATGTTACAAATGGTTGTAAATTAACACAGGTTAGGGAAGTTATTTGTTTGGAATGTTGACTCCAGAAATCTGCACCCAAATAATTCTGGCAAAAGAAGCGATGAACAATAACTTTCCCATGTTTTACAACTTAAATACAGAGGAACAAACACACTCCATTGTTGAACAGTAAAATGGTAGGGTGGGGAGCAATTGCCACAATGACTGGATATATTTTTCCACTGTGATGAGCTGCAGTATTGTTTCACTTTAAAGTGGTATAATTTGAGCCAAAGTATGTACAAAGCTGATTTACCTCTCATCTCTTATTTCTCATTTCATTATATCTGCAGTGCCACATTTGCTACAGATGCAGCAGTCTGCCCTTGCTCTGTGCTAAATTTGGAGAAGTCTATGTAAAAGTTTGGACAATTTATTTTTTAAAATGTTCCTCTCAATTCAGAAACTAGGTACCCTAAATATTCCCAGGTTTAAAATACCACATAAAAATGAAAACACAAATCTTGCCTGATTTGAAAGAGAATGTTGGTCCTACTTTTTTTTTAATTTTGGAAAGAATTTGGGCCACAGGGGCTGAAATGTTGATTCTATAAAAAGGCCATTCAAAGGTATAAACTTTGACATTTTTGTTTAAAACAAGCATCCACGGAATAGGCTTATCAGCCAGAGGGCTACAAAATAGCTATATTGTTGCAGCTTTTTGGTGTCAGGGTCGGCAGCAGCAGAAATTTCTCTGCATCATTGCCCTGGTAGTAGTTGCAGGATCAGGGCCAGCTTGGTATCAGAAGACACCCTGTGTTTTCAGGATCAAGCCCTGCTGAGGCAGCACTTGTCAGGGATCTCATGAGGTTCACCTGAATGCCCGGAAGGAAGGCCTACTTAAGGAATGGCTCTTGTTCTAGGAAACTGCCACAGCAGCATAGGTCTTTGGCTATGCTGTGGTGATTGTGTGTCTTTTAGTTCTGGTTTGTGCTTTGCCTCTTGTACTCTGGATCTTATGTGTCAGTCTCCTACTCTAGTGGAGTGCTCCTTCACTGGTGGTTTGGTTCCAGTCTTCGTGTGCTGGCTTCAGTTCATATGCTTCTGTTTGAGTGAATTGGTCTGGGTATAGATTTGGATTATTTACCTTGTTCTGTTGGCTAGGTCCTGGTGCCTCTCTTTAGTTACTATCACTTGGACTCTGACACATGAGAGGTAAAGGCAGTAGGTCAATGAAAGTCAAAAGACATGCTTTCTTTCATGAATAAAAAATCACCACAGGGCTTGTTTAAAGAAAGTGACAGTTGTTCAGAAAGGGACATTTTGGCATATATCTCCAGGAAATTAGCATAACATTTTGTAAGATACATTCAAGCATTTCTGCATTACTAAAACACAGAGCAGTTGTGTTTGTCCCAGCCCTGAGTGCTTTTAATAAACATTCTCTCAGAATTTCTGTGACCAGGTTATGACACAAGTCTTCAAAGAGAAAATTAGCTCCAGGTTTTTGTCAATCAGAACCTTTAACCCTATTGGTCATGTCCCAATTACCTGACTCTCAGAACTTTTAAACTCTTCCTGGACCAAACAGGAATTTGCACTTACAAAAAGGATTTTGTGTCTGCTTGTAAAAATATTTTTAAAATATATTTTTAAAAAAGAATAGATAACAGATATTATCAATCTGGCTTTAGGCATGATTATGGGACAGAGACTGCTTTCGTTGTCTTGGTGAATGACAATGGCCGTTACTTCACGAGCCACTCGCTTCGCGGCAAGCCGTCATTTCTGTGCGAACCGATCGCTTCAGTCCGCACGCTCCTCCTTTTTGGCTGCGACGTCACCCCAACCACGCCCCCTTTAGCGTGCTCCAACCGGGGTGAGTGATTCCCCTGGCGGAGGACGGGAATCTTTTCGCTTCGCATCTCGCTTCGCTCCCAACGTCACGTGTGGTCTCGGTTTTTGGCTTTTATTTCAACTTTTTAAAAAAAATATTCAAACAGGGATATCGATGCATCGCTATATTGTTTCATCGCTTTGCGCTGTTACTTCCTCGCGCGAGTAGCGGCGGCGGCGGGCGCAGGAGGAGCCGCTGCTGCCTCGCCCGGCCAGAGCAGGGCACCTGGGGCAGGCAGCGTGCAAGCGGCGGAGGGCGGGCGGCTGTGCCATGCGGGGCTCCCCCCTGAGTAGCGGCGGCGGGGGGCTGCCAATGATGCCAGGAAACAAAACACAGGATCGTACAGTAACCACGCTCTGTCGTGAATGACAGCCAAGCATTGATGCATCGATATGCCGAGTAATTTTTTTAAAAAAAATAAAAGGAGAGTGGAACCGGACGTTGCAAATCAGCTTTCTAATGCGAAGGGAGCAGGTGAGGTAGTAATCGATTCGGTCCCAAAAATGCCCCGCGTGAGTACAGAGAAACAGGGGTGGGAGCGAAGGGAGACCACGTGACCACCACGTGACCGCCTCCGAATTCAAATCGAAGGCAAGGTCAATTCGAAGCGAGGCACCTCGTGAAGTAACGGCCATTGTGCCAGGAACTAGATGGATGGAGTGTGTCTCTGTTGGTTCTGCAGGTTTCCTCAGCAGCTTTTGGTGCCATTGGCCATAGAATCCTTCTGGGTTGTTTCTTTGAGATGGTGCTTGGAGGCACTGTTTTACAGTGGCTCTGGTCCTTCCTAGTACTCTGAAGGTAATATTGTGGGACTTCTGAAATCCCAGTTGTTGATCCGTGGAATTCCTCAGGTTTTGTTTTTTTCTTATAATGTAATTTAGAAGTAGGGAAGCCTTTCTCTCAGGCCAAATGTAAACAAAGCCAATATTAAGGCACCCTGCAGTAGATCTGCTATCTCAAATGAATGTAAACAAAGCCGGAAGACACATTCCATCTAAGAAGAAAGTGAACCCTGATTGGTCAAAGAGGCGATATGTGACGTTTTCCCCATGCTGTGAGCTGGGGGAGAGAGAGAGAGAGTTGCAGAGAATTTTTTTTCTGGATTCTTACAATATGGACTATGGACTATGTTAGCTATGTAGTTTTAAGTAGAACTAGTGAGGCTTTTGCTTCTGAAGTTTGCTTCAGATTTCTTTAAGTTAGGAAGGGAAATCATGTCATTATTTTCCAGTAAGAGAATATTTCTGTGAAATCCTTATTAGCCAAATAAATGATTTTACTTACTATTCAAGTGAAGGTGCCTGTTGAATAATTATTCTGCTAAATGGAATAGCTATCACATCTAGGCTGAGAGACGGAAAGGATCCAAAGGCAATCTTTGAAAGCAGGAGAGAATAACAAGGGGTTGTAAGTGACTCTAGCACAATTCCATGCAAGCCCAAAGAGGGTGTGGAGGGGCAAGGGAGTAGACTGTGTTATTGGACGCACAGTTTAGAACTAGAAACACAATTCAGATTATGACCCTGGCCCAGAATGATTTATTTGCTCATTTTGATGCAAAGTATAGCCAGCCTGATGCACTGGGGAGGAGGAGTTGAAAAGGCAATTGGGTTTTGGCAGCAGACCGTCCAGCTGCTTCCAGTGATTCTGCTGAGAGTTTAATTATGTTTGAAGTTGACACACACTTTGGAAACTAGTCTAAGCTCAACACAGGGCAGGGTATGTCCACTGATGCAAGTGCACTGTAACTCAGGAACTAACAGATGTCTGGACTTCATGCTTAACTTGAAAGAGATACAAGAGGGGGAACTAGTTCAGATTTGGTACACAGCTGTACAGATCAGATGACACTGTCAGCTGAATTTCTCTCCTCCTTCCTCTCTCGATGATTTATCACAGGCAAAACTGTGACCTTTGTTTGGTCTCAAAAAGATTCCATCTTAGGAACGTTTCATGAAGTTGACAGGGAGTTAATGCTGATTATGAGGGTGGCAACAATTCACAGACTAGGGAGGCCCCCAATAACTGTACATCATGGCAGTATCTATAGAAGTCAAGCAGAAGTAGCTAAACTGATAGTAATTTGCTCCTATTTAGGTTTTAGAGACATACAACATTAAAAAAAATAGAAAGTGATGGTATATGAGAGAGGATGGAAGGCAGCAAGCCAACAAGACAGGGCCATGTCATCACTTAGGTATAGAGTTGTAGACTGCAGTTCCTAGAAGGAGTGGCTGGTGGATTAAGGTAACAGCAGTTCAAAAAAAACCCTAATTTGCTAAACCCTGTGTAGGTGGAATGCTTACAAAGGCAAGAATAAAAAACCTTTGGAAGAAAAAAAAATCCCCTAAAATATGAGTCATTCATCAGTACAATCAACACCATCAGTTCAGAACTGCAACAACAGGAAGATGGTCCACCACAATGGAGTCACCACACCCTCAACGAGGTTGAAGAAGAGGAGGTGCAAAAAGGAGTTTTCTTGTGTTGCCCAAGGAAGGGAGGAGCTGTTGCCCTATCTGACTTGGGAGGTGGGGGGGGAGGAAATGCTGCTTCATATTTGGAGAAGCATGAGTGTCACACGATCGCATGCTTCCTTCTTTCTACAGGTACCTAGGCTACTCATGAGAAAAGCATTATGGAAAGTCAGCAAAATGTATCCAGCTTTGCACCATTTCAAAGTAGCTGACATTTCAACACTTAATTCAAAACAACAATAAATATCAACACCCAGCATCACATTTTTAAAAAAATTCCCTGGATAATTCATTATATCAAAAATGCAGTAGAAAATTCATAATACAAGCAAGACAAATAAATAGCCCATTTGCTTACCATAAATTCAGTATTACAAATAAAAGTATGTAAATCACTAACCAATTTCTCATTAATTAGTAAATATATAAGGAGAAAATGCATAAATATGATCAGAACAAGTATAAAAGTAGGTAGCTAGCCCAATACTCAATTCACTCTTACTAACAGTGAGATATGTTTCTATCCCAACTCTAGTTTCCAAGGAGAATCTCTCACCAGAACCCTAATTTGGGGCCAGGAAAAATAATGAGGCTATAATAAACCTTTAATAAACCATACAGTTTGCTCTGCTTCACATTTGTCTTCCTACTATCACATCCCCTCTCTTCCTATCAGATCGCCAGCACAACAGAGCAAAATGTTTTGTAGGCACAACCATTTCGCTAAAGCTATACTTTAAATCCAACCTACCATCTTACTGCAAAGGGAAATGCCTGCTCAACTCTTTAGAAAGAAGTTTTTTATGGAGGCTATCATAATTTTGCTGAAGAATGTTCAGGCAAACGCCCTTTTGTCTTGTTGTAGCCCTGAAGGTCAAGCCCCAAATATATAATCCAGTCCAAGGGGATGGATTTACTGCCTCTAGTTATCTATCCCCCTGGACAGAAACAAAGAGAGGGATTCAAGCACATGTCTTCTCCCTGGACTGCACTCTTTCATACTCATCTCTAGCATTGTGCCATCTTGAACACCTCTGATTTCAGCTGCTAAGCAAGGTTGAGCCTGGTTAATAGTTGGGAAACCACCACATAATACCAGAAGCCTGCCTGAAACTCTGAAGAATGACTTCCAGTCAGGGCTGATATCCCTTGGCTTAGATGGGCCCATATTAGGCAAGTTCCTACATAACCGTTTTGTTGTTCTTGAAGCTCTCTTGAAGGGGTAAGTGGCTTAGGATCCCAACTGATGGAACACTTCAACATCATATGTTCTAATCTCTCCAGGGCCATAATACAGGGCTCTTCTCAGTTGGGCAGAATTCAGAAAGGAATGGGGTGTGTCTATTTTCCTCACTGCAGAGTTTGTCATTTGGCAGAAAATAGCACTCCAGTAAGAGGGAAATAAAGCAGCCTACCAGTGATGGTGCTGAAGGGTGGTAGATATAGAGCTCAACCTTCCTGCTCACAGCCCATCACAACATAGAAAAGTAACAAGCCCAAGCTTTTGAATAGTTCCGCAGTTCTTTGGACCATATTTGTTGCATCCAAATCAAGAAGGATGTATTCAGTTACTATCAAAGAGAACTTATTGTTTCTAGTAGGCTAGGAAAACCTGTTCTGAAAAATCTGATGCCAAAACAGGAGAGGTTGTTCACAAACTGCCTGTTTTCAGTGGAGTCTCAGAATGAGGATGTGTTCACAGCTACAGGAAGAGTGTTTCCTTAGTCACATCAGTTAATCATAACAACTGGGAGAAATGTGTGCAGTTGGTTCCAAACATTTAGTTTCCAGATAACCTGCCCCCCTCTCTCTTTAAAATGACTCATTTTAACTCTTTTTGGAGGGGAACTAGTTCACATAATGGCAGTGTAAACAGTAGTGGTATAATGGGAAGCACAGAGGCCCCCTCAAGGCAATCTCAGGGCCCTATTACATGGGCGAAAGAGGCGGTTAATAATATAAGCCGTATTTCTTCCTTAAGTCGTCACATGACTGAAAATGCAGTTCCCATGCTCCCATGGACGAGGTATAAGTAACCTCATTTTATATGTCCCCACGTCCTTAATCTGCATCTAGACACTCCGAGGGGTTGCTCTGGCGGTGTGGAGCTTAGACGCTCCAGTGGTAGTGGAGATCAAGTTGAAGTGGGGCCACAATGAAATAAAGATTGGGGCCACAAAGCAGTGTGAATATGTCAACATGAGGAAAGGGGGAGGGAGGGAGGAAGAGTGAGTGAATGATTGAGTTTTCCAAAAGCCAGCCGCAGCCACTGCCACTGAGAAGGGTGGGTGGGTGGGCAAGAGACACCTCTGGGGGGCTTTGCAGAGACTTCCTGCCCCACAACAGCGCCAGCGCCAACGAGCCAGGAAACTCAAGGGGGGAGTTTCTTTTCCTCCCCTATTCCCAGTCTGCTTGGCTGCCCAAGCTGTGGGACATTTTCCATGGGCAGCAACGAGAAGCTCCGAGGGGGAGATCTGGCGGCCTGTTGCTTAGAAGCTCTGGGGCAAGCAGCAACTCAGACGGGGAACTGTGGCAGCAGCAGAGCAGCAAGCTGCACCAACTCGGCTGGCTGTTTCCTGAGCACCAATAGGAAAATATCGGAAATACAGCAGTCGGGGGAAATGCAAGATAGAATGTTGCCGACCTGCATAACTGGTAAACTGACATGAAAGGGTTAGAAAACAACAACAACAAGAAATTAGTGTAGCACAAGGATAAAAAGGAAAAGAACTGTTTTTTTTTTTGCACCCCCTCTAAAGTTTGCCTCTTGTAATAATGCGCATTACGAACCGGAGCAAAATGTACCCACCCTCTGCCTTGGCTCTTGGAAAACTCACTGGAACCCGGTTAAGTGGGCATTACTGTTTTTTTTAAAGCCCACTGACCATGGGGGCACAATTTTTGGAGGCGGTTTATCGGTAAATTAGGTCCAAATTTTAAACAACATGGGATAGAGCCCTCAGTCACAAAACCAACCTCCCTTAGAAATCGGAGAGGAAAGAGGAGGAGGAAGGAGGCCACTCAATTATTAACCTTTTAATGGTCCCATGCTGCTATTGGCTCCTTTTGCATGGTACTTCATCTTCCTGTCTCTCTAGTTTTGCGGGGGATAGTGCAACTACTTATGATTTCATGCCATTTGTGCAGTTCTCCTTTCAACCAAAGAAACTGCTATCTGATGGGTGGGGGCTTGGGAGTGACTTGATTCCTTCTTCAAAGTTAAAAACAGAAAGGGGATTTCCACGAGCAATTACTCAGGCCATTCCCGAGCAGTGTGTGTATTGTAGGCAAGAGTAAATTGATCCAGCTGCTTGCAAGGCTAGATGGAAAAGTGCCCAAGGGGAGCCAGGAATACATCAACAGATGGAACGGGATTGTGTTGTCATCACGTGCTCCCCTTGGTCCGCCGAGCATGCTCTGGCTTGATCTTTGCCCGTTAAGCTAGGAGCTTTCCGCTTCCCTGTCTGTGCTGACTTGCAGGGTGAAGCAAAATGTTGCAACCTCTTCCCATGAAATAAAATGGGTAATTTTAGATTAACTGAAACTGCCATGGACATTCCCTTCCTTCAGCTCTTCCCCAAACATCCTGGCCTGGGCAATGATAACCTTTTCTCAGCTTTACTACTCGACAGAAATCCTCAGGGTGACAAAGTCTACAGGAGGGCTGAGAGGGCCCAGCTATCTACGTAAATAACCCAATTTGAAAGGTTAACCTGTAACCTGAGGCTATGAAAACAGAGATTCCACTCCCCAGATGGCAGAGTTCAAAGTCCCAGTGACTGCAGCGGCTGTATGTGCACAATTCAATCTTTATTTTAGTTAAAATGGAGGAGAAAGCAGAGCTCTAGAAACAAATTTCCCATTGAGTTCTGTTTCCTACTTCCCCTCACATTCAACAGCCACCTAAAAAGCAGCCATTCCACCTAACCTTAGGAAAGAGAGAGAATGGAGGCTATTCAATTTTCTAAGAGACCTACTATGTATATCTTTTTTTTCCTTGAACCATCTCTATTCTGTCAGTAGGAATATTTATTTATTTATTTATTTATTTTTAAAGCTTATGTACCAGTGATGACGAACCTTTTAGAGACCGAGTGCCCAAATTGCAATTCAAAACCCACTATTATTTTTGCAAAGTGCCAATACAGTAATATGACCTGTATACAGGTGACTATGAAGGGGCGATGTCGGGGGCCCACAGAAAGGGCTCCGAGTGCCACCTTTGGCACCCGTGCTATAGGTTCACCATCACTGTTATATACCGCCCATGTAACTTTAATTGTAACTTGTGCTTGCATTTTGCCCCTCCCCTTTCCTTTTGTGTCAATCTTTTTTAGATTGTAAACCTTAGGAGGCACTGTAAATTGCCTTAAAAACCTTTATAGCTGAAAAATAACTCATAGAATCATAGAGTTGGAAGAGACCTCAAGGGCCATCCAAGTCCAACCCCTGCCATGCAGGGACCTCCATCACAGTACTCCCGACAGATGGCCATCCAGCCTCTGCTTAAAAACCTCCAAAAAAGGAGACTCCACCACCCTCCGTGGCAGCATATTCCACTGCCGGACTGTTCTAACCATCAGGAAGTTCTTCCTAATGTTCAGATTGAACCTCTTTTCCTGCAACTTGAAACCATTTCCCCAGGTCCTAATCTCTGAAGCCATAGAAAACAAACCAGTCCCCTCTTTGATGTGACATCCTTTCAAATATTTAAATATGGCTATCATATCCCCTCTCAGTCTTCTTTTTGTAAGGCTAAACATTTCCAGCTCCCTAAGCAGGTCCTCATAAGACATATGTTCCAGACCTTTAACCATCCTGGTTGCCCTCTTCTGGAATCGCTCAAGGTTGTCAACATCCTTTTTAAAATTGAGGTGCACAGAACTGGACATGCTAGTTAAATGCTAAAGCGTCAACTGTGATCAAATTCAAAATCCCCGTTGTAAGAAAAATAAAATAAAAACTAGACTTTCCTATGCCTCCCCTACCAGGTAAACCTGAGAAGGGTGACCATACCAGTTGTACATTCTCCCTATACTGTGCATTTCTGATACTCTCCTCATACGAAGAGCACCTTTCTGAGAAGGAAAACTGAAAAAATTAGTGTTCTGAATCATGTGGAGATTTGTCTTCAGGAAATAACTCTCCACATTGTGAGAGTGGTGGAAATGAAAAAGGAAGTAGAGGCTTTGCATCTACATCTGCCTTCTCTTGTGTTTAATTTGCCTACATCCCAGCATGCCTGCCTAGGGCTTAACTTATGAAGACCAGGAAAAAACATGGCAGCTGGTCAGAGGGCATGATTTGATACCTCATACTAACAGCATTATTTCCACCAACAAAATGTTTCCTAGTTCGTTTATCACCCATGACATACTCCCACCTCAACCAGCACAGTCAGTTTTGACTGCAACTCTGTCAGGATGATTAAGCTAAAAGATGTGTGCATAGGATGTAAGAACAGTAGCCACGGAAGTACAAATGGATTGTACAAGAGGCTGTTTTATTGCTATGAAAGTATGTGAACATTAGGTAATTCATGAGTCTCCCTCTGGCATCTGTAGGCTTACCGTGTTTACAGTAGTTAATGTTAAAGATTGCTAACATCCTCATTTTAGGCATATTTTCTTGGAAAGAAACGAGACCTCTTCCATTTTGTTTTCTTCTATTCAAGTGACTGAAGCATAACACATATCTATTTAAAGATCAAAAGCACAGATACCTTTCAGTTGCATTAGTAATTGGTTTGTCTGGTGGGCAAAGAATGATGAGTTTAACAACATTTATATTTAAAGAACACACACCTCTTGCTTCCTGAGCTAAGTGTTAATTCTGCCAAAAAAGAATGTGGAACTGTGAAGTTTAGCTATTTGCTGTCTAAAAACTCTAGACATGTGGATTGCGCACAGCACTTGGACCTCAAGTGTTTTTTATAATGCAAAGCAGAAGGTTTTTCCAGTCATTAAGGAAAACTGCATTCTGAAAAGTGCTGGCCGGACGGTTGTGCGGCTAGAGGTACGCTCCAGGAAAGCAGCACACTGAGTTCCAACCAGAGAGTTTATGATTAATTTTGCAGGCATTGGTTGTGCAATGTCAAATGGCTACCGGCCAGCTCAGGAGTTAAGCCAGGAGATGACTATCAAACAAAGCTGTTATATTTGGCGACTTTTCCCAAAAGCGACTGAGCAATACAGACATACTGAAGCTAATTTCTGGATTTGCTCGATGCATACTTCTATCCCGGGGATTTCCCCCTTCCTTTTCCTGCTCTTTTTGAAGTGGAAAAACATGTCCTGACTTGCAGATTGTATATAGTTTTTAAGGTCAGAAGTAATACCATGGACGGTTTCATGTCTTCTTTAGATGTTCACTAGAGACAGCCTCTGCTGCCCACCCTCACAGACAACTCTTCCCTTGTGACCTTAGAAGGAGTTGCTTTTATGTTGTTATTTCATTTTCTAAAAATGAAACTCTGCATCCCTGTGAAGAACTTGACAGCCTCTGTCCAGCTCAAAAGAAAAGGATGGTGGGGGTTGGGAGGGGGAAGGGATGGGGAATTTTAAAAATTAATAGTTTCAGAAGGTGCTTGAACATATTCTTTCTCAGAAGTTTAACTTGGCTTAAGGTCAGTCAGAAAACATTGTTTAGCCAGTACCTGGCATGAATGCTTCAACAATAAAACTTAATGCGTAACTAGGTTTAGTGTTTCTTCTGTGTCAGCAGTTGGCAAGGGGATACGGTAAATAAGGATCCCTGTGAGTAAATAGATATATGTGTGGAAAGCAGGTTGGGGCATCTGGTGTAAGCAGTTCTGAAATTCATGCCCATGTTATTTTAAGTGATAAGAGTAGTTGAGTAACCTGACAACCATGCAGATGCTGTGGTTTCAAAAACAGGAAAGAACCTTGTGAGGTTATTTTTTTCAATGTTTAAAAAAAATCACCTTCTGAGGCAACGCAAAGGACTTGGGGAAAAAAAGAAACTGACTTGTGGTTATGTGATTCTTCTTCCTTACCAGTTAAATTATTCTGCTGGTGCAAAGCATGATGGGACAGCAGGATTGTTAACCACAAACCCCAACAGTTGAGATGACAAAGTTCTGAAACATGCCATACAGTCTTCGGAAGAGATGAGAAATCATACATTTCCGTTTTCATTGGTCTTTCCCTTGGCTTTAACAATTTTTTAAAGTGTGGTATCAGTAGATTAGCACAGAAAATCTTAGAAATTACAGTGGCAAAGAAAATTATTTACAAATTATTGTCCAAGGTTTCAAGGCCATCTTTACTATCTACTGTCCCATTTTTGCTTGCTGGAAACTTGATAAAAGAGCTCAAAGAGGGTCAAAAGTTGAAGAACAGAGCTCTTGATCCTTTAAAAGACAAGGCCCAAAGTCCTCTGCACTAGCAAGCCTCAAGGGAGGAACAAAGCAGAATGCGTCACCTTTTGATGAGTTCAGAATGAGCCTAGGCCTCTTTCAGTTGAATTGTGATGATTCTGTAAAAATCAAACACTGCTCTCCAAGACATTTTGATAGTGCTAGTTGAAGATGCTTGGTTTGTGATGGTATTTTCTATACTTTGTCTGTTTTCCTTAAAATATGAGGTATTTAAAGACACCTCCACAAATACTGATTTCTTCCCTAACCAAGTCTTGGTTGTTCTTTTTTTGCTCCCTAAATATGGGATCTTTCTAGACTGGCAACATCTAAAATTAAGGTAGTTAGTTGAAAGGTGACTTAGGATGCCTGGTTTTAAAGAATTAGACCACATAAGATGCAGAAAAGATACTACGAAGTTCTGTATTGCATTATCCCAGTACAAACAGAAGCTGCCATAAACACAGCAAAGTTTCATTCAAGATTTTTTTCTAAGTTTGGAATGCTTGGATAGGATTTCCAGAGACAATGGGCGTTTATACACGACCCCTAAACTCCGCCGCAAATGGCTGCAAGCTCCGGAGCTTTAAAATGTTTCCCCACCAGCTCCGGAGTTTGCAGAAAATTAAGTGCGACCACGCCCACCTAAGCGCATCCCAGCGCACTTTTCATGTACCTGCTCTCCTGTGGTGAAAATCCCTGATGCGGTTTTAAGGGAGTGAGTGTCGGCTCTCCTCGCGTCTGTTTTTTTTTTTTTTTTGCCTGCCGCCCCTTTAAGAGAAGGAACCAGGAAGCCAGGCGGAATCAGGAAGAGAAGGAATCAGGAAGCCCGGTGGCTTCTGAGGTGAGGTGCATTTTTTCCTCTCTCTTTTTTCTCCCACCCCTCACGCAGACAGGAGCAAGGAAGTGCTGAGGGGTGGGAATGCAGGAAGATCAACGAACCCCTAAGATCTCTGGTCCGAATTTGTGGCCAGCGGATCTTAGGGGTCGTGTGAAAAGGCTCAATGTCATTTTCTGTTTGTTACCTATATTTTCTGTCTGCTTTATCCATCTTTTATTGAATAGGGAAAAAAGGCCATTAGGAAGGAAGGAAGGAAGGAAGGAAGGAAGGGAAAATTAAAACCCTGAGGGAAAGGTACACAATGCCTTCTTGATTGGTGGTGCTATCAGTCCTCCATCTGGAACAACTTTAGGTTCAAATTCTGTCAAATATTGTTCTGTACCAAATTCACACACAAATTTGGAGTCATTTAATTATCCCTCAAGCATCTTTGTAGGCAGGATGACTATAGGTTGAAAACCTCATTTGTAAACATCTCAAATCCTACCCAAACATTGCAAACTTTTTTTTAAAAAAAAAACTTGAATCAAACTTTGTGGCTGCTCCTGCTTGTACTGGGATAATGAGATACAGAATTTCGTGGTATCTTTTCTGTATCTTATGTGGTCTAATTCTTTAAACCAAGCATTCCAATGTACCTTTCAGCTAATTGGCTTAATTTTAGATGTTGCCTGTCTGAAGTACTAGAAAGATCCAATTTTTAGAGAGGAAAAAAGACCAACTTAGGGAGAATCTAAAATTAACAGAGGTGTCCTTAAATACCTAGTTTTTAAAGAAAGGAGACTTCAAAAGATGGAAAACAGGCAGCCTTAGCAGTTAAGTGTTTTACTTCCCCTTACTAGCTATTGCTTTCCTCAAATAATAATCTGATTGTTGTACATTATATGTTACTTGTGTTTTAGAAGGCACTGCTTCTCTTGCCTTCCTAAGATGTTGGCTTATATTAGCTCTGTTGAGTTCCTAAGGAAGCATGTAAAGCCCACATCCACATGCATTGAGAAGGACTGTGTAAGCTCTTCTCCTTCCATTACCATATTGAACATGGAATCAAAGCAATTTGATGAAGAGGTGGCTGCTGCATCTGGTTGATTTCTCCCTGAGGGTCAGAATACCACTTCTGGGTTGTGCTTGTCTTACACAGAAAGTCTACCTGGTTAAAGAAGCCTCTGCCTCTTCAGTCACATTTACGTGTTGTACGTAATGACAGAGGGAACAGAGCTAGTGCACTCCCTTCAACACGTGAATTCCCCATAGTTCTTTTACTATGGCACTTTTGTCTTGTGATTAACCTCAGTTTTAATCCCATAATACTTTATGAAGATGTTTCTGCTGACACCTGGTTAGAGAACAATGTAATACAAAGGGCGTTTATACACGACCCCTAAGCTCCGCGGCAAAGGGCTGCAAGCTCCGGACATTAAAAATGTTTCCCCACCAGGTCCGGAGTTTGCAGACAATTAAGTGCGACCCCGCCCACCTAAGCACGACCCAGCTGCACTTTTCTTGTACCTGCTCTTTGATGGTGAAAAATATTTAATGCGGATGTGCTGGGCTCTCCTCGCTTCTTTTTGTTTTTGTTCTTTGCCTCCCGCCCCTTTAAGAGCAACCAGGAAGTCACCGGCGGCTCGCCCGGCAGCTCCCACCGGCACCGGGGAGGTAAGGTTTTCTTCTTTTGTCCTTTTTTTCCCTCCCTCCCTCACGTAGCCAGCAGCCAGCGTGGAGACGCACGAAGAGCGACAAACCCCTAAGATCGCTGGTCTGAATTTAAGGGACCAGCGGATCTTAGGGGTCGTGTAAAAGCGCCCTAAGACCCTTCATGAGATACCTATTGTGGTGTAGGAGATAATGATGAACTATGACTTAGGAGGCTCAAGCTCAAAGATGCTCACTGGGTTTGTGGAATGTTAAAAGCAGCTCCTTAAATATCTCACATCCTGAAACCCCGCTTAAAATCACTGTAAGTCAGATTCAGCTTGACAGCAGATAAAAACAAAAGACCTGTTATCCACCTATCTCACTACTGTCAACACTGTGAGGCAGCAGCTCTCTGCCATTTCAGGTAGGAGTTTTGCTAGCCAGAGAGACTGGGAATTGAACTTTCAGCCTTCTCCATAGCAACCATGCATGCTGCCCTTCAGCCACAGCACCAATGGCTCTGAGAAACTGATGTCAGTAAGTGGCATCGCCAAGTCCTTCCTTTTTGAAACCATTTTCCCAGTGTGTTTGCGGCAGACCTTGGAAATGCTATCTCTTTTTGACAGTGTGAAGATATGGGGGATGGCAGTCAACAAGAGTGAAATTTCCAAACAGTGGCTTGTCACCTGTCCAGTTCAAGGCATTCATGTAGCACTGCAATGACCAGGTTGCAAGCAGAGTTTGCTCATTTATATCTTCCTTAGATGCACTCCGCGTTATGGGGATGGGCTGATAGTGGTTCTCATAGAGAGAAAAAGCTTCTCATAGTAGGGTTGCTTTTGCCTCTTAGCTTCTGAGCAGGCCTGACATGCCATGAGGACAATGGAGAAAGAAGTATGGTTATATCGAGAAAATGTAAAAACCAGAGTGAGAAAAAGGACCTATTAGAACCAGAGTGCTCTAAGAGAATTTGCTGCCTGGGACAAAGAAGCAAATGTTGCTCCTTCTTCATCAAGACATTTGAAAGCCAGGGCCAGATGAATTATTTTGGTACATGCAGCAGAAAATCTCACAGATATCCGTCCCTATTCTGGCAGACGATCTAAGAACAATAAAAGCAAGGACAAACAGATTGAAAAACAGCTTTTATCCCAGAGCTGCAACCATATTGAATTATTTTGTGCAATGTTGATGTGACAACAGGGGTTGTGCAATAGTGAATAGAATGTGAGGGATGTGATGTGAGGGATGTGTTCTGCGTGTTTTATGTATTTGTGTTTTAAATGTGCACTGGAGATGGCATTTAATTTCGTTGTACAGAAGTACAATGACAATAAAGTGATTCTTCTTCTTCTATTCTTCTATTCCAGAAAGTTAAAAATGTAATAAAGCAAATTACTATTTGTTCCCCTTTAGTGACACCTGTTTCTGCTGCCTAATGGTGGTCCTGGCCTAGAGGAACTGAAAATATAGGAGGAAGATGAGAACACGAGCCAATCATGAGGGAAATACAGGAGAAAATCTTGGTTCCAAAATGACTGGACCCCCTTGAAATCAGGCTAAGTGCAGTGAGCTTTTTAAAAATGATGTTAACAGATTAATAGTATTTTGGCCATTCATGATTTATCAGAACAATTAATACCATTATTTATTATTTATCAACACTCAGTAGGTCTTATGCAAAGATAAAAAAGATAAAAAAAAACACAAGTCCCATAGGTGACATGGTGGTAAGATACAAAGAGAAAGGGAAAGGAAATGGAAACTTTGAATAAACTGAGAAATAAAGAAAAAGTGTTCAAAATGCAATTAACCTGGGAATAGAAACATGAGGGAAAAGCAAGGAACAAAATGTAAGTTTTTAATAATTTTTCTTGTATGACTTAAAGAGAATTTATGAAACAATGAGTTCTAAATTTTACATTATGCCTGTAAAGATTCTCAGTTATCCATGTGAATTTATCTGGAAGTTGCATCACGGCAACTGCACTTCTTTTTCTTGAGAGACTGAAACGTTTCGCTACTCACCCAAACAGCTTCGTCAGTCTGAAGAAAGCTAGCTGCCTGTCCTTTATGGGTTTCAGCACCTTAGGCCGTTGTTTACCTTAAAGTCATTGAGACCATTGTCTACCTAATGAACCTATTCCAGCCATTGTTTATTTTATGAGCTTATTTCAGACCAGGGTGACAAGAGGTCAAAGTGAACTATAAAATGGAGGAGTTGCAGCTAGTTTTCTTCAGACTTACGAAGCTGTTCGGATAAGCGGTGAAACATTTCAGTCTCTCAAGAAAAAGAAGTCCAGTGCCATGACTCAACTTCCAGCTAATTTTACATGTTTATGTCAACATAACATTTCAATAATGATGACAATTGTGTGCTGTTAGGTTAAGTTTGACTTATGGTGACCCTTCCCAGGGTTTTCAAGGAAAGGAATATTCAGATATGGTTTGCCATTCCTTTCTTCTGGGGGCACCATGGGACTGTACAGCTTGGCCAAGACCACATAGACTGGCTCTCCTTCCAGGAGGCACAGTGGGGAATTCAACACCAAAGCTTTGACTCCACAGCCATATAACTAAAGCCCTGAGATATCTAGCCAGTTGTACATGTTTTAGGACAGCTATAAAGTGCTTTCTGAGGATGACCTTGGAAGAGTTTGTCTGTCCTTGGAGATGAGTTGCGATTGTCCTAGCCCAAATGAACATGATCCAAGTCTATTTGAGACTGGACGTGTGTTTACGATGGCCATGTGTTCTACTTTTGTAATAATTGTCCAATTAATTCTGATTTATGGTGACAGAAAACCCTAGGATAAGCTGACTCCTCCCACCCCAAATAGTAGGGAGTTGAAATCCTGATCTCTAGCTCCCACTCGCTGATCTATCTAGCCATCTAATAATACTGGGCTCTTGAGTTGGTCCAACTTATGTTGATGCTTTCTAGAGTTTCCAACGTATACAGTACTCAGAACCTTTTTCTGGGACAGTCTGAATTTGTGTAACACTCAGATACTGAGGCTGGCTCTTCTTCTGGGGGTGGGGGGGCACTCTTGGCCTCAGATACCACCCCCAATCCATTGAGCTATCCAGACCTCTATTTCAAAGGCTGTCATTGGTCAGTCCTTCACTGAAAGCGCCTGTCTGCTTCAAGTGCTATCTAGCCGTGGTAAGCTCCAAGATAAAGATAAGAACAGATGTCATAAATCTGGTTATCCGCTGGGTAGCCAAGTAAGGGCGTTTGTACACGACCCCTAAACTCCGGGGCAAATGGCTCCCAGCTCCGGAGCTTAAAAATGTTTTCCCACCAGCTCCGGAGCTTACAGAAAATTAAGCGCGACCACGCCCCCATAAGTGCGTCCCAGTGCACCTTTCAAGTACCTGCTCTCAGAAGGTGACAATTCCTTTATGCAGATCTGCCGGGCTCTCCTGGCTTCTTTTTGTTGTTGTTTTTTGCCTCCCGCCCCTTTAAGAGGAATCAGGAAGTGACGGGGGCTCGGAGCAGCTTCCACCGGCACCCGGAGGTAAGCCTTTATTCTTTTGTCCCTTTTTAAGGCTTTTTCCCCTCCCTCCCCTCACACAGACAGAAGCAAGGAAGTGCGGAGGGGTGGGGAGGCAGGAAGAGCAACGAACCCCCAAGATCTCTGGTCCGAATTTAAGGGGCCAGCGGATCTTAGGGGTCGTGTGAAAAGGCCCTAAGCAACAGGCAACAAATGGCCATCTTGGTAAATGCATTTCTTCTTTTGGGGTGGAGCGGGGATGTGTAGGTGGGTGATACCAAGTCCAGCATAAGCTGAGGACGTGGAAGACAGGTGTTAAGGCTGTGGACAGAGCTGGCATGTGGGCTGCAGCAAAAGTTACTTTAAAATTTTTGTGGCTGTCTCAGTAGTCCACGTGATGATGGTGCAATAATGAGAAAGCTGAGTGCTGTGGCGTTCTTTTCCTTGATAATTGCTCAGCAGAAGCTTTGAACAGTGACAAAGCATATGATAAAGAGCCCTTAAAATACTTCCTCTATGTGCAAAGTAGGAACTGAGAGCAGCAGTAAGAGTTTTGTGTCAAAAATAGTTCAGAACATCTGAAGAACTGAGAAAGGGGTGGGTGGGGAGGGGAGAGTGGAGGGGCAGGGATGCTGTGGCCTCCCAGCTTGGTGTTTTTCGGCTGTAAAAGTGTAAAAAACACAAAGCACATAAATAAACCCAACCCCACAGACATCTATTCACTAATTGCTAGGAGGAAGACGAAGCAGTCTTTGGGCCCAGAAAAAAATAGATCTAGATTATCCATGTCTTCTACAAATCGCTGCATTTGGTCAGCCACCACCTTCTCAATCAATTTATCCAGAAATGGAGTGTTGCCAATGGGCCTATAGTTGTTGACACCATCTGTTGCTAAATTGGATTTCTTTGGAATAAGTCTTATTATTATGATTATCTTTAAACAGGGAGGTAAATCACCATCCTGTAGGGATGCATCAGTGATGTGAGTAACTTATTCCATGGCCATTTCCTTCCTTGGTTTTAAGAAGCATGATGGGTAAGGATCTTACCCTTAAGAGGAAGTGGTGTCTTTGCAGTATGCAAGTGACTTGCCCACATCCTCAGGCTGTTCTAGCTAAAACTGACCTGAGATGCCCTAGAGGGGCATCTGATTAAATGGTGCTTTAGACATATACATCATATCCACTGTTAGCAACAAGGAGATACTTTCAACTTTAGATCTAAAGTGGGCTTCTAGTTGTTTGCAGTTCTCAACTTTTGGTTGGAGAAATGGTTTTTGTCAGAAGAAATGAGGTCATCAATTAAATGGTAGAGTTCTGTCTGATGGTTGGAAGTTGCCTCAGTTAGTTGGATGTTAAGGTTTCTTTATTTCTTGTGGCCTTGAGTTTATTTCAGTATCTTCTGGATGCTTCCCTGTCAGCCTCCAGGGTGAATTCAATGGGAGCTTTCCTTCGTTTGCTCTCATCATTCTTAACTCCTCTGTAAATCACGGAGAAGACTGGGCTCAGTGTTTTAGGATAATATTGTCCTACAGCTTGGATCACCTATGAGTACTAGTTGGTTATCAGAGCTTTGAAAAGAGCTTGGAAACCAGTCAGATTGATCATCTTTCGGGGGGTGGGGGTGGCAGAACATAGCAATAGACCCCTCTTCCCTATGGAGTGGTTCAGTTGTGTGGAGTCCAGACCTCTGCAGGAAATTATCTGACCATGACAAGAGAGAGCACCAAAGACTCCCCAACTTCAGATCATCCTTGACATGGATGCAGGGCGTGACCAGCAATATGTGTGGGCCCCATGGCGTTTTGCATCAGACCCATGGTAGCCAAGGCCTCCATGAACTCTAGACCTGCTCCAATCAACTGCATCTCTGCATGTATGTTGAAATCCCCCAGAATTAAAAGGCAGACCTCAACACAACAGTGGATATGTAGTCTAGCAGATCTGGCAGGGAATGTGTTGGGTTGTGGAGAGAGAAGTACACCAACACCAGCCCTGTTTTGTCCCAGTGGTCCAGGTATGAGGTGAAGACACTCCAGATTTAGGCAGTTAGAATTGTGTGTATTCTGTGAAGCAATGCTGTAGAGCCTCCTAAAATAGACATACCAGGGATGGGCTGTTCGTTTTGGAAGCAGTAGTTTCTGAAATGACCCACACGAGCCCAGGTACTGTTCAGAGGGCTCTGAAACGCAAGCACCCAATCACTTACATTCCTGCATGGTCGTATCGGGCTAAACTCCAACCAGGAAGAGGTTTCCTGTTGTCATTGGTCCTTCTTCCTGACACTGGCCAATCAGACAGGGAGACGGGATGATGCATTTCCATGCACAGCTACTGATTGGCCAGCACCAGGGAGAAGGATAGATGATGCGAGGAGACTTCTTCCTGGTTGGAGTTTAGCCTGATGTGACTGTGCAAGAAGGTAAGTGATTGGCTGCTTGCATTTCGGAGGCTTCTGAAGAGCACCTGGGCTTGCGTGGGTCGTTTTGGAAGCTACTGCTTCCGAAATGAACAGCCCATCTCTAGACATAGCTTATAGTGTTAGCATATTAATTTGGCCTTATTGTACCCCCATACCACTGCATTTCAGGCACTCATAGGCACTGTTTCTGTTGTGGCCTAGCGCTGATCCCTTCTCACCTCACAAACCATACAGACTCATTCTGCAGTACGCTGGCCAGGCTGTCTCCCGTTGCCAGCTGTCTTACCACCACCTTGAGGCACTCTTGTGTTTGGCTCTTGGAAGACCACGTGGGCGTAGGCACCTTTGGGTGTCTTCTCAAGCCGCATAGCGGGGTCGTCCACAGCCCAGCCTGAGCCAGGGCTGCTGGTCCCATTCCCCCAACGGGTCCGTTGGTGCCTCCTGTGGTCTGACGGTTGCACAGGCTCTTCCCTGGAGCTGTTCTGGCCTGGAATCGTTCCCAATTGCACCAAACCGCCACTAGAGCTGGGTCAAACCCTGCTCCCACCAGAATACTGCAGCTGCAACCAAAGCGTTACTGCGACCTTGATGTTGGTGATCCAGCGCTCCATCCTGGTGTCTGACAGGTGCACACTCTCTGCCAAGAATAAATCTTTTTCCCTGAAAGAAATGTTATCATGCCTGGCTCCTAACCTGCACCATGACTGTACCAGCTGTCCGATAGTTTTGGTCACCTTCCTCCATGCTACCTCCACCTTTCTGGGTGAGTGGGTTCCTCTCCAAGACCTTCTCTGCAGCAGATCAGATCGTATGATTGTCATGTTGGGGAATGACTCATGCAGGAACTGCAGATTCGCTGCCGCCGCTAGGAATAAGTCCACCCCTTTTCGCTTCGGTAGGTTATTACTTCCCAGCTGTATGATCATGACATCAGGCAGGCCCTTGGATTTGAGGTGTAGCCAGACAATGGGTAGCAAGTCATCCCAAAGCATACACCTTTTGCTCAGCCATGATAAATTTGCCTTATTGCCGAGTCCTATGTGTGGTCCTGCTGGTGATCTGGATGCCCAAGTGTTCGCCCGGTGAACTATGCTGTGCCCGATGATCCAAATCTGTTTCGGTGGGTCTAAGCTGGGGGCTAAAGGATAAATGGTGTTAGAGATGGTTCTTGTATCTGGTGGACTTATGTCTGGTAGGCTATGGATTTCCACCACCTAATGTGTTGGATATGTTGGGCAGGAGCCCCCATGGCAGCCGCTTGTGATGCCATGCCAATGCGGAAGGAGTGTGTCTCAAACTCTTCCGGGTTGAGACCAGCTTTCCCTAGGGCCTTTTTCAAGATGCCTGGCAATTGGTACCTTGTTAAGGGGTGGCCATTCTTGTGGACCAGCAGGGGACCATTTTGTGAGGGATGTAAAAGGTAAAATGCTCTCAATGCTTGAACTGGGCAGATTAATGGGATTGGTTGTGCTTTGAGGGTGATTGTTGTGCCCCGGCCCTTCTGTTCAGTTATGGATAAACGGAGGGTGAGATGTGCGGTGTCCTGTGCCCACGTGGAGGGCGCCATTACTGCCCTGTTTGCCGGGAGGATGAGGTCGGGCCGCACCGGCCACAACACTGGGCTCCAGTGAGTCGGGGCCCATTGTATTTTCAGAAAGAGAAAAATAAATCAGCTAGAGGCCAGTATTCTGCAAGGTTCAAAGTTCTGTTATTCAAGATAATAACAGGAAAGCTATTTAGTGTGAATGGATGATTATTTTCTGTATTTATCTGCTGTATGTTCCTTATAGCATCAACATCAGACAATCTGTCATCCATATCGATGAGTGCATTAGGAGCCAACAACCAACATGGGTTATTTTTCTGGATATCACAATTTTTGGGTATTGCAGTGAGCAAAATGCTGATGGAGGCTCTACTTCCAAAATTAGTCAAATGCCATGGATGGGGTTCTTGATATTTATCTTGTTGTGAATTGTAAATACTTGCCAAGACCAAATAATTATTTCTAGAAAAGAAAAACAACAACCAACATTACATCAGATCATTTAAAGCTAATTCCTCTGCCTAATACAGTGCTCTTCAGTAGGACCCTGATGAGGTCCTGAGTCATTCAGACTTGAACATCCAAATGGCTTGTGTCCCAATGTTTTTTCATCAGCATCCCACATGAACTTAGGAGACCTTTTCCTTCCAAGTTTGTATCCATTTGATTGGGAGGCCTGGAAAATTTTTTTCAGGTCATTGGAAAGCCTTGTACTTTTGCATAAATCACTTCTGCTTTCTACTTGTTAAAAGAGAACAGCTGTATTGCAGCTTAGGATATGACTGGATTGTAAGGGGTGTTTCATAAGGGCCTCCTACAACTCTTAGCCGATCTTCTAATATGACCTATATCCATGTTACATAAGAACATAAGAACATAAGAAGAACCATGCTGGATCAGGCCAAAGGCCCATCTAGTCCAGCTTCCTGTATCTCACAGTGGCCCCATTCAATGTGTCTGGGAGTGCACAAGACTAGATATCTGTCTCCTGCTACCACTCCCCTGCATCTGGCCCTTGAAGTACCCTGGTTTAAGCCTGGAGATTACACATCTCCATCATGGTTTGTAACCTGTGATGGACTTTTCCTCCAGGAATCTGTCCAATCCCCCTTTGAAGGCATCCAGGCCAGATGCCATCACCACATCCTGTGGCAGGGAGTTCCACAGACTAACAACACACAGGGTTAAAAAAAGTATTTTTTTGTCTGTTCTTACTCTCCCACCCCTTAGTTTGAGTAGATGTCCCCTACTTCTGGTATTTTGTGAGAGGGAGAAGAGTGTCCCTCTATCCACTTTACTCAAGTCCTGCATTATTTTGTACGTCTCAATCATATCCCCCCTCAGGCGCCTTTTTTCCAGACTAAAGAGTCGCAAATGTTTTAGGCTGGACACAAGATGCAACCTGTTAGGAAAGGTTCTCACCTCTTCTCACATGATTGCACATTTTGCATGCATTTTCTTCTATATACTCCATCTGCCAGGGCGATGACATCTGTCTGTTTTGTCAGTGTTCTGGGCCATATTCATGACTGACCATGGGTGAAGCTTTGCTTTTGTCTTTCTAAGGTGAAAGGTTGAACTGAAACATCATTAATACGGTGACAAGTTTCTGTAAACAAATCCACAGATTTGCTACCGACTATAAAACAAATACCTGTGCCATGACATTTTTAATTAACAGGGTTTATTTTATTGCATCAGAAATATTAGGGGAACCCTCAGGAACATTTACATGTGGATGCAGGTATCCACTGTGATGGAACAGGAGGATGAACTGGGCAAGGAAGACATGTCATACCATTTCATTGTCACTCTACGCTAGCATTCTACGCAGGGATGATGAAAAAGGATGCAAAATAACATTTCCAAGGGAGAAAAGAGAGAGAGGAAGAATTAAAACATGGTTTTGATAAAATGCATCTGTGTATGATAGCAAAATGCATGGAGACTAAATGCCAGTAAGAGCTTCTCCCTCATAATTATTGCCCATAATTAATTGGCTAGGCAATTTTTGTCAGAAGAGGAAATGGGTAAGTTTGTTTTCCCTATTTTATTCCTGAAGAGTCACATGGTCCAGTATTTAATTTTTTAATTTAGTTATATAACTTATATATTTTATTTTGCTAAGAAAACATGCAGCCTCTGACATGACTTGTAACCTGTTCTATCGGTGTAAATTGTAGTTAACATCATTACAGGAAATCATTCGAAGCAGCTATTACGATAGAGCTGGCTAAATGAAAGAGAAAAAAGAACACACACACACACACACACACACACACACACACACACAGAGAGAGAGAGAGAGAGAGAGAGAGAGAGAGAGAGAACAACAACTTTACAAACAGATCTCAAAAGTCATTCAAAATTGCTAATTCACTGATTTGCATGCATCAAATGCAATGACCCATGTCAACTACAACCAATAAGTTTTATTGTTTTTTGATTCATCAGTTCTTCAACCCCTTTTGGGCCTTTGAGGGGGGGACACTTGCCTCTGTCACTTTCCTGGGGGAAATGGGAGTACAACTCAGACACCTGAAACCAAAACCTCACCAAACCTGAAGGGATTGTGTAGGAGAGTCAGGGTAAGCTTTCTGAAAAAATGTGGGGAGCGGAGGCTCTTTTTGGGTAAATAACCCAGACATCTGAAACCCAAAATTCACTAAGCTTGGGGGAATTGTATAGAAAGAAGCTTAAGGAAAGCTTCTCTGATATTTGGGTGTCCCTAGGTGCCTCCCCACCCTCATATAGGATTTTTGAGGTAAGAAGAACTGGTATCACTTTATCAATTCATCAGGAACAATTCATAAGTAGTGATTTGTTATTCAGTAACACAGACAAATTACAAATAATGACAAATCGCCATTTTCCAAATCAAGCCCATCTCTAGACAACATATTATGGTACTTAAAGACTAACATCTATTTTAGTCAAAATGCTTGTGGATAAAAATCAAACATTGATAGCTTCTATGATAGAATTGTAACTTTTCCCCTGATATGTCCCAGAGTCATATATACCCAGCTGTTCCCTGCATAATGTGATGGCTCCATTAAAAGTTTTGATGTAGCAACTCTAGCCACTTAACACAATGGCTGTCTATAACTTCCTGACACATGAAGTACTGTAGGCTAGTTAATTTTTTGTGTCCCTGGATTTTAAAGTGGTTGAGGAAGAATAACATTCATTAATGTATGATGCCATCTTATTGCTTGGCCGGAGGCTACATGAGGAACTCCTGGGTGAAATAATTTGTATTCCTAACTGTTTAAAGCACACCTAGGCATGCAAAATCCTCAGTTTCTAGGTAGTGCAAAAGCAGACAAGAAGTTCAGGCTGAAAGAGGAAAAACAAAATGGCTGCTTTTTACAGATGGAGCTTTTCTTTTCGGCCCCCAAGTCTCCACCTCAGACTTTGGTGTTGCATCAGGGAGAACGATCCCCCTCCTTGTTCCACTCTGTCACCAAGATAGGCTAACTGGATCCACCTCTTATTTTGAGGAGCTTTGGAAATTTTCTTTTACAAATCCAAGAATCATCCAGCCAGCATGGAGAGGCAAGGTAGCTGAAGGATTCTGAGATTGATAGCTTCAAAAGTAAAGTTTCTGAGCCCTCAGATTCAATATTCTTTGCTTACATCTGGAAATTGAGTCATGGCCACTGGACCTTCTTTTTTGAGAGATAGAAACGTTTCGCTGTTCATCCAAACAGCTTCATCGGTCTGAATTCAGCTAGTGCAAGTACTCCATCTTATAGTCAGCTTTGACCTCTTGTCACCCTGGTCTGAATTAGGCTCATAAGATGAACAATAGCCTGAATAGGCTCATTAGGGAGACAATAGTATCCATAGCCTTAAGCTGAACAATGGCCTAAGGTGCTGAAACCCCTCAAGAATGGGTCGTTAGTTATGGCCTTGGTGGTGAAGGCTTTTTGACTTGGCTGGGGAATTCTCTTGTCATGGTTGGTTCCCAGTTCCTGTTCCGAGACAAGGGACTGTGGGGTAACTATCATGCAGCAACAAATGTCCACCTAGTCGTCAGCGGCTGAAGTGGCATTTGCCATTACATGGCCTATGGCAGAAGCCATACAGCGCAGATATTTAAGATGACATGAGTCGTGAAGTTTGGCTGTTTAACGCATGAAAACCAACACAGCAGGGATTCGAAATATCAGAAAATGGAAGCCCAATAATAAAAATAAAAGACTAAATGAAGCAGGGAAATCCAGCAATCACGCCCATGGGTAAACGGAAACAGGGACTGAACAAAACCACGTGACTATGAACAATGCTGTCACGGTACAAACATAATCGCAGAACGAGGTAGGACGTGAAGTAAGGGCCTTTTGTCTCCTATGTGAACTGAGTTATTTATAGCCAGCTATGGGCTATTCCAGCTGAAATAATTTCTTTGTCTACAGCATCCTTCTTTCAATATGTCCTGAAACAGACAAGATCAGCCTTCCTCCACTTCCACACACTTGTTGCCTCCAATACTACTAACTTTTAACATGTTACCTTCTAAAGAGTGAATGGTCCTGAACGCTTGCATACTTTTTGGAGCTTTGCTCTCCCTTTGTGCCCTTTTGGTTGATCTAGAAAGGTGTCACCTCAGCATTGGAGTCCAGATGCAGAAACACTTCTCGGCTAGTCTGAGCTTCTTTGAGAAGAAAAGTCATGGAGAATTGCTCTGTTTTCCATGAAAACAATGAAAGTTCCATGATCTTTGTCATGGAATGATAAAAAAATTCTTAAGTGCCCTCTGCAATAACAGCAAAAACTGAGCTGTTTATTGTTCTCGTTAACTACAGAGGATTAGGGAGGAAATGATGAAATAGAATTAAGGGTCGGAAAGTATTGTGACACAGAAAATGAACACCAGGCTGGGTTCATCCGAAGCCAGCCCACCCCCAGACATGGAAAACACCTCAAATAAACATGACGCCTTTCAAAACAAAGCAGCACTGCCAAGTTGGATAAGGAACTTCTCTGCGAGCCAAAGGAGAAGTGGAAATATTGTCTCTTGCGCATGAACTGCTTGTGAGCCTGATTTGGAACACAGGATTATGTATATATTTGGGAGATTATTCTCCCGCTGCTGCAGTTGAGTTTTATCCTCTCTCATCCCTCAGAAAATCAAGCTGCTGCTGTCTATTTAGAAAAGTAATTAAATCAAGGCTCTTGTATCACACCAGAAAGGAAATCCCAACTGACTTCCTTTTTCAAGATTTTCCATGTTTGATGCTGGCATGGGAAGAAAATAAGGTTTCAAAGGACACACGCCATCCTGCTTGAAATTTTGTTTTCCTTTTCTCTTTTGTACCCCTTCTCCTTGAATTCTTGCATCCATTCAGGTGGTGTCTTTTTGATCCACGCAATACCAGTTCTTTATGGCAAATCTTATTCCTATGAATGAAGGATAGACAAACTGCTAGGTTAGGCAAGAGTAGTAGAGAGAACAGTGCAGCCAGGACAGAAAAGCACCACTAGATGTGTGCAGAATTGGGCCATTTGCTTCGTTTTCATTTTGAAATTGGAGGGGGAAGCATTTTAATTACTTAAGACCCCAGTCAACGATTTTGCTGCTCTTTTTGCTGTGAAAGACTGTGCAGCAAAAGATTGCGCCTTCACTCTGAAGAGCAGTATTTCGGTGCCCTGGCCGACCACGCCCCCGGAAGCGCACTTTAACCGCAGCATTTTGTACCACCGCTAGGGGTTGTGTTAAAATAGGAGGCACACAAACAGGGTTTGAGCTGCTGAGTCAGACACTTGGTCCCTCTAGCCTAATATTGTCAGCACTGACTGGCAGCTGTGTTCCAGTAGATTCTTCAGGCTGATACTTCACGTACATCTCATTGCTGTTTGTGGTCCCGCTTGGGACCAGTATGAAGTAATCTAACTGCACGTCCATTGCAGGACGAAGGGAGTTTGTCCCGACCACGCCCCCTGAGCTGCGATTTAAGTGGCATTAGAGATTCCCCTCCCTGGCCTCGGGAATCTGCTCATCATGCTTCTCGTTCCGAGACGAGAGGCCGTGAGGTAAGGTGCGTCATGCAACGTGCCATTCTCCATCTAGTGGCAGGAGTGCAAAGTGCCATTCACCAGTAATTCCCTATGGAGTCAGCAACGCAGTGCGGAGAGATTAAAACACAAATGCCTCAAACTTAGCTCTGTAACGCATTGAAGGCAAGGCTCCGGAAAATGGAAACATTGAAAAACGGAAGATCGGGCCAGAAAAAGAAGAAGAACAAAAGCATGGAATTTCACATCTCATCACAGAACGAGGACGTGCGGTAACAGTCATGCCAGTATCATCCATCACACCCGTGTGTACATGGGAACAGGGACAGAACTGGAAGAAGACCACGTGACCGTGACCGACATCAATGCGCAATGAACTTCCTCCCGGGACAAGAATGGACATGAAGTAACTGTCTAGTCCTGCCTGGAAATCACTGGCATTCCCTGATGGAAACGTATCTGAGTACCAGCTAAGCTTTAGTTCCCAAAACGAAAGCTCAGCTGGAAGTTGCCAAGGTGATTATGCATTAAAGTGAAGGTTAGCTTTCAGCAAATGTGGGGTGCACTCAAGATGGCTCCCCCCCCCCGGAAGATGGCATGCTGTAAGAGAGTAATGTAAGGGATTCAAAAGTACAGTATATCACAGTCCAGAAGATCACAAAATATTCTAAACTATTATCCTGGCCATCATAGATCTTTGTAAATCTTACATATCTGGGAGTCCAATTGTTTGAGGATTTATAACCCTACTTTTAATATTTAGGCTGTATGTTGGCTGGCTATCGTTCCCTTGGCTAATGTGATAAGCTTGTAGGAAAACAGGTGGTAAAAATGGAAAAAATTCTATAAATTGTTCTTAAAATTGTGGCCAAGGAGTAAACTATACATTAGAAGCTAAAATCCCACTGGTGTTCTGGAGATTCGAGTCTGGCAAACTTTTGGGTCTAAGAAATCAGAGTTTCAAAAGACTGTCTCTCTTGCCTCCAAGGACCAACTGCTAAGCAAAACAACCTAATCTGCAAACTACCGGTGTGAACAGCTTGGGTTGTGACAATCAGACGCCTCTCAGCATTTTATTCCCTCTTCTAATGACATGTTACCCATAAAGTATAGTTTGATCCTAAGCCTCTTATCTTCTGTACTCATAACCATATCTTTTCAAAAAGTTTTTGTGTTATTTTGTGCTGTTTTGGTACTTGAATGAATATCCCCTTAGCAACCCATTTCCAAAGTGTTTCTCTTTGTGTATATATGTGTTCACACAAAGCAAATAAATATATTTTACTTGAAAAGCTAACAGTTAATTAGATTGAAATCTTTATGACAGCTCCGTACCATAACCCAGCTTTGGTTTTAACAGCTACAGTTTGCTTTTTTCAACAAGCCTATCTAACAGGTAGAAAACATAAGACTGTCGTTGCCAGAAGGCTCTGTTTTAAAACCACTTCTTACTATTGACCGCAAATAAAAATATCAAAACCTATGCACGTGTACTAAAAATATAAATGCAAATTGTAGGGCTGTTGGTGTCAACACATAGTTAACTTTAAACCAGTGCCTAGCTGGGTTTTTGGTTGGTTTCGTTTTCATTCTTGATTTACTCATTAATCTCAATAAACATCATGTTCTGTTCAGTTGTTAAGTTGTGTCTGACTCTTCGTGACCCCATGGACCAGATCATATGATCATATCACTCCCTCCTGTTTTCCAAGTTATCTGTGCTAATTGCTGGGGCAATTTTAACAATTACCCCAATACTCAGACAACTGGCTATATATTCTGCTCAGTATCGTAGGAAGAGCACTAGTTTGCTGTTCTTACCCTTGGCGATCTTTTCTCTCACATTCCCTTTCTAACACCCATTTAAACATGTTCAGTCATTGTGGTGTATATGGCTTGTTCTGAGGGGGGTTGGACTACACTGTGGCTACCTCGAGGGGCTTCCTTGGGATAAACTGGTATATGTGAGGCTGGAACAGGTTGTTGTTTCTGTCTCCCTTTCTGTCACAACAGTCTGTGGGTGATTTGGGGCTTTGGGTGAATCTAGGTGGTGGCAGGCACCAGACCACACAGGCACACACTACTATGTGACTCCCTCCCATATTAAGCAGAGGTTGGAAAAGTTACTATGGCAACTTCAACTCATAATCATAACCGATTAGGGGATTCTGGGAGTTGTAGTCTAAAAGTTTCTCAATCTGTGCTTTTAAAATAATTATTAGGTCAATATTTTGTGCAACTAATTTTCCCACATCAAATATGCATTCAAGTCAGGGAGAGGAGTACAGTGTTCCCATATATGTTAAACGGAGTCATTTGATGTGTACTTAGTTTTGTGTGTCTCCATGAAAAAAAAATCTGGGAAAGGACACCTCTCTGTGACACTTTTTATAACCCACGATTCTTCCTTATATAGCATGTTCTACTTTCAATTATCCCTGCTCAGCCATGGAAGCTCACTGGAGGAATGGAACTGGTAAAACAATTCCTTAAAATATCTCACTTGCTCTGTAAGCCCTGTTAGGGTCACTGTAAGTCAGTTCTGACTTGAAGACACACAACAGCCACTTTCACTTATAAAAGTGTGTGGAAAATGTTGTTCAGGAAAGCCATCTTTTACTTATACTGTACATAGAAAAATAACCTAAGGTTGAATTTATGTTCCATGCCCATCACATCAAAAACAGTTGCTAAGCATTTGGCTGCAGCTGGATCAATGAAGAGTTTATTCCCAAACTATATCACTTCCATGTGCCGTGCTTTTACTGGCATGTATGAAAAGTCTCAGTGTCATTGGCTTAGTTACTGCAAATCCATTAAGAAGTTTCAAGAGGGGTGGGTAGGTGTTTTAATAAAAACAAGCATTTTTAAGGTTCTTAATTGTTTCTTCTGGGGAAAAAAATTCAAAAATTGCCTCTTTCTGCATCTGATGAAATGGGCTGAAGTCCACAAAAGCTTATGTCAAACAAAAATTAATCATCTTTAAGGTGCCACAAGTTTTATTCTTGTTTTCATTGAAACAGTAATAAGCATCACATGACAAATAAAGTGGCTATTGTGTTATTAGAGATGGCCTGGAAATAAAATGAGTCTTCCAGAATAGATAGCCAGAACTATGTAGTGTTTAACACAAAACAGTGGTGGTGGTGTGTTGTGCATCTGCTTGATCTAAACCAGGAACCCTTTAAGTGTAAACTCCAACTACTTCACTCATGTATTTATCTTTTGCATCAATGAGTTTTGAGTCTTAACTGAGATATTTTTCTGAGAATCTACATTTGAGTTTTTAAAAACAGATCAAGTTTCTTGCTCTAAGAGAAAATGACTTGGCAGAGTCTGTTCAAGGATCAAAAGCACAATAACCAAAGTTATGTGCTGGGTAGCTCTCTGTCCCACCCATGACTTCCTGACCCTTGCTGCTATTTCCTCCAGCTTACCCACACCACACACCATCCAAATCTCCCCGCCTTTCTCCTCCTTTTCTTTCAGGTCTTGCCAAAATGTCTAGGGTAGCCAAGATTGCAGTTGGAATAGATCCTGTGATTCAGAGGTACATTTGCAAAATGTCTTCGGTGCTGATTTTGGACTTCTTGCGCATGGAGCCTGGAGTTCAGCCTGTCCTATTTATGACATGAATTGCAAACACTACAAAGAAACCACAAAAAATATAGTGACATTGAATTATTTCCCCCACTCGCTCAGTTTCTTAGAATTGACCTTTCCCCGAGAACCGAGAGTTCTGAAGACCACTAACACCACAACACCAGAATGTCTCAATGTTTACCTCACCTCTTTGAGAAACTGGCATTTACGAACAGGATGCCTGCAAAAACAAAATACAAAATAAAAATTACAACAGTATGGAATGCTGTGTGGTTGTTTGTTGCATTTTTTAAAAGATGTGGACATGTAGAAAACTCATAACTAAATCAAGGAGGTGTCCACCAAAATTCACAAGTGAAGCATTCTCTATTCCATTCTGAGCACTTCCCTTCAAGTGATGTGGACTGTGGAAATACAAGTACAGTACAGTGGGCCCTTGTATAACAAAGGGTTTGTATAACGTAAAATCTGTACAACATAAAAAATTCTGGAGGTAGGGAAAATTTGCTTAACAGAGTCACCTATGGGGCGAATTTGTACAACATAAAAATGGGATTACTCCGTTTTCAATGCATTCGTATGGGAAATGTGTATAAAGGAAAATTTGCTTAACATAATTTCATTTGGAACGAATTAATTCCTTTATACAAGGCACCACTGTACCTGTATATGACAGAGCACTTTCATGTTTGTGTCCTGATTAACAAGGTAGCATGGTAACCCAGAACCAGAGGGATAAAGACATGTTTTCATTTTCTTCCTGTAGCAAAAAAAGGTTTTCCCCACACATGTACACTAGTCGTGTCCGACTCCAGGGACGGTGCTCATCTCTGTATTCAAGCCAAAGAGCCAGTGTTGTGCAAGTCTGTGGCCACATGGCTGGCATGGCTGCAAGGAAACACTGTTTTACCTTCCTGCTTTTTATGGCAGTACCTATTTATCTACTTGCATTTGCATGCTTTCAAACTGCTAGGCTGGTAGGAGCTGGGGTCATCAGCGGGAGCTCACTCCGCTGCATGGCACCCGGGATTCGAACTACCGAGCTGCCGACTTTGCAGCTGACAGTTTTCAGTACTTCTAGCCCACTGACCCACCACACCCTCTTTCTTGTAGCAAAGCAAGTGGTAAAAATATGTTCATCAGCTGCAGCAGTTGCTGTTGTTCCCATGTCGACCTAGTTTTTCCTAGAGACTTGTCTACTGACTTTAGGATGCAAGATACATGGGGAATTTTTCCATCTGTACTTTGCTGCTGGGGTTTGTGGAAGGCTTACCCAACAGCATCCAAGGATGTTTTCCTCTGGTTAGTGGATCCCAACTTTGGGTCTCCAGATATTCTTGACCTACAACTCCCAGAAATCCTGACTGGCACAGCTAGTGGTGAAGCCTTCTAGGAGTTATATTCCAAGAATGCCAGGGGACCCAAGGTTGGAAACCAAGACTCGAAGTCCTGCATTGTGGCTGCAGTGAGAATTTATGCAGCAAGAAGCCTCAGAAGTGGCAACAGTGGTGCCTACCTTGCTCCAAATGGCAAAAATGTGCCCATATACATGCATCAGCCCTCTAGGGCAGTGATGGTGAACCTTTTAGAGACCGAGTGCCCAAATTGCAATTCAAAACCCACTAATTTTTTTTGCAAAGAGCCAATACAGCAATTTAACCTGTATACAGGTGACTATGAGGGGGTGATGTCGGGTGTCCACAGGAAGGGCTGCGAGTGCCACCTTTGGCACCCGTGCCATAGGTTCGCCATCACTGCTTTAGGGCTCAAACCTTTCTTCTAGACTTTTCCAATGCAGAAGGGGAAACCCCACCCCTCGATGATTTCAGGAACCACTGTTGTCATTGGAAGCGATCTGCAGGGTTTCATGTGTCAAGAAGAAGAAGAAGAAGAAGAAGAAGAAGAAGAAGAAGAAGAAGAAGAAGAAGAAGAAGAAATTTTTAATTTTTTATCTTTAAAAAAAGGAAATAAAGAATTTAAAACTGGATCTCTGACCACTGCTGGATTTGTCAGGGTGTTTGGCCCACTAGTTAGGAGAGGAAGAATGAGCCCTATCCATAGAAGATGCTCACTCCTGGTTTATTAGAGAACAATCTGCAGCATGCTGGATGTTGTTGGACAACATCTCCCATAATCCTTCACCATGGGCAATTTGGGCTGGGCTAGTGGGTTCTTGACTCCATGAATCCTACTTTGTTTTGGAAGCCAAAACTGTGTTCAAGATCTGGGGTTCAACCCCAGGTTGCTGACTCATGGTTGACTCAGCCTTCTATCCTTCCAAGATCAGTAAAATGAGTACCCATCTCCCTGGGGCGCGGGGGCAATGTGTAGCCTGCATAATTAAATTGTAAACCATCCAAGGAGTGCTTCAACTGCTATGGGGTGGTATATAAGCAGAACCCTTTGCTTTGCTTTTTTCTGAATGGAGTGAGATACATTGTCATGCCAACATACCCTGGAAGGTGGAAGGTGCCCTCCCAAACTGGACAGATATTAACTGCTCCTTGGCGACTTGCTTTAATGGTACTACAGATTTTCAATCCCTTTATTCAAAAGGTATTTATAGAAAACCAAAGACTTGCCATTTAAATCCCATCTATCGGGCAGCATGTTTGAAACAGCTAGGGAGGTTTGTGTAGCATATCTATGTGCCTGCTTCAAAAGAGAGCAGGATTATTAAATTCAGTACAAGATCTGTAAGTTGGGTGAGACATGTTTTTTTTGTTTTATGTATGCCCATTAATGGACATTATATGTATACACATGCCTGTCCTTTCCTGCTCCGTGTCTGCAGGGCCCATAGTAGGAACAATCCAAAGTGTTAAATCTAGTCTAAGCCACAGTTCCTCCCCTGAGTACAGATCTGCAGCAAGCTAAAATCATTAAAGTGAGGTAGGAGGGGGAAAAAAAGAAAGACTCTTGGCTGTGTCGGAGCCCTCCTGTCAAAGTTAGTCTGCAATCTCTGTGTTGGATGGAAACTATTTCCTTTCCACAAGGTCTAAACTTGCAGACAAGGTTTCCTGCTTTCCTGTCAGTGCCTCCACCTACCCAGACAGCTTTGACACTTTTGACTTACTGATCAGTTATTTTCTACCACAGCCTTTCCAAAAAAAAAGTTTGTATGGCTTCGTCGTAACAGCTGACTAAGCAGCAAAACACGCCTGTAAGTGAAGGCAGCAAATGCAGGCCTCCCTCCTCAACGAGGGACAAATGTTCTTGGTCTCAAATGTTTCCAGAGATTACTGTTACATATGTAATCTCTGCCAGATGGACCAGCCGATGTCTCACTGGGTTCTGAAGGAAGAGATGCCTCCTATTCTGCGCTCCACAGCCAGAGAAGACGAATTTGTATGGGCTGGTAAGACCCTAGAAGGCACACACGATCCTTTTGTATTGGTTGGCATGAACATGGCAGAGAGCATGTTCAGCACTTGCAGCTCATTTGCCTGTTGGAAACGCAGAGTGGATTGTGAGGTTTCTTGCAGAGTTTAGTATAATGGCTTCAGTGATCGTGACATTTATTTATTTATTTATTTATTTATTTATTTATTTATTTATTTATTTATTTATTTTTACCCCACCTTCCTCCTTGGAAAGGATCCAAACATTAGAGATAATATTCATAGCTAAGAACAGCGATTGTGAAGAAGCATCTTACTGTGTACATCATTAAAAAGGCAATATTAAAGTTAAGAACAATAAGCAAATAAAGAAAAAAAGTCAATCTGAGAAATGGAAAGCTAAAAATGGAATAACACAAGTAATCCAAGCAGTGATGTATAACACATAAAAGTCACATAACAGGTAGTCAGTCAGTGAGGGAAAGTGTGCCCAAAGAGAAAGGTCTACTTTGCCTACTTGGTATTTGGTCTTCCTTAGAGATGTGAAATCTCTAGAGATTTTGAAGCTTGGAAAAAACCCCACTTAGTATTGCTTTGTACATACAAAGGTTTCATATTCCAAGCTCCCATTCACTTTATTCAGGTCTAATTCGAAGCAATGGAAAATCACATTTGGCTTTCCTACTCTGGGCCTCTCTGAGATGAGTTGGACTACAAGTCCCATTAACTCTGACTCGCAAGACTTCAGGGAAAGGCTGAGGTACACTGTCATCAACATATGCAGTTTTGTTGTGTGGTTAAAAGTCCATCAAGCCAAATGGGCAAAAACAAACATGTATGTTTTTATTTTGACACATCATGGGTATGGTATTTTCTAACATAATCTGAGGAGGAGTATTTGTGATGATTTTGGCAAGCTCTCCCTTAGTGTCACTGGAAGAGCTTATCTCTGCTGTCGATGCTGCATTGGTCATTGAGGCATGTCGCACAATATGCAGCAGAATAGGACAACATTTGCTTAATGTGTTTATTTATCATTGCTTCTCCAGATGTTTCAGACTTCAGTTTTGAGAAGCCCCAGCCAGTACTGTATAGTCAGTGGTCAGGGATTCGGGCAGTCCAACCCATCTGGATTTCCACATCCGAGGAACTTATTAGGACATCATGACGTCAAGGGTGCAAATAAGGTGGATAAAGGGTTGAATGAAGAGGCAGACAACAGAGGTCTCGGCAACAATCTTCCCAATTATATTTGCTGATTGAAAAGGCTCTGGGTGGTAAACTGACAATCCTGAAGCTTCCTCACTACTGTTCTGAGGGGATTGGAAAGCGCTATGGGCATCACATTGTTGCATACATTTCAGTGCAGGGTAGACTTAACCAGAGGATGGCTTTGAAGTTCACACAGCAGATATGTTCAGAGATGAGAAGGCAAACAGTTCTGTGACCTTTTGTATCTGTCTGGAGAGCAAAGGTCCGGCTGACCCAGGCTGAAATTGAGAGGAGCAAATAACTCTCATGTTCCAGAGTGTACGGTTAATGTCACTGTACTGGAGTAATCTGAAAGCTGCCGCCAGGTATCTCTCTTGGTGCCAAGCTATTTGAGCATTTGGGGTTGTGACAAGTTCCTGTGAGAGTTACTTGGCCTACTTCTCCTGTAAAACATGGAAGTAAGTGTATTGATGTGAAATGAATGGCAGCTCTTAGGACACATTGCAGCTGGGAACAGATGACAGCACAACAAGCTTTTATCATTGCCTGTGCCCATTCACTTGCTGTCTTCTTCAGGACTAAGCACTGGTACATGAGAAAGCCCATGAAACAGCTGGCAACAAATTTCCTTCCTTCCTTCCTTCCTTCCTTCCTTCCACTGGCAAGGCTAATGGCCATGCGACTCAAGTCTGAATCCTGGAGTAGTAGTAGTCCAAAAAGCAATGTTTTTATCCTCTGAAAAAAATCTGTGAATATGTATTAGCAGTGACTGCTGCTGAATAAAACCAGCATATTTAGTATGAAAGGCTTTCTTGAGACAGATGCAGGCTGGTATAGCCAGGGCTTAACAGAACGACCTCTGCACAGCATAGAAAGTCAGTGCATTAATATATACAGTATGGTGCCATGTCATGCAACTCAGTATGCAACAGATAATGCCTATGGGGATTTCTTGACGTATGACAATTTGCTTCCAAAAGTGACACTTTGTATCGTTGTATAACAGGATTTCAGTCATTATCAGATACATATACTCTACTACATGATAAATCATCAGTTAATATATATTTTAGGTACAGTACACTTCTGATTTGTTTTTTCTAACTCGGTCAGTGCTGCTCACCCCAAAGGGAGGACAGAAGTTGCTGGCCAAGGGCTCAGTGCTGCAATTATTTCTTATTTTCACATAACGAATAACAAAAGTTGTGGTCCTTGCTCCGGGTGCCAAAACTGCCAGTTACAGGCTTGGAGAGAATTCTGGCCTACGTGAATGTTGCTGTAATTCCACAAGGCAACTTTTTTGTTGGTAGATGTCCCTCACCACCACCCCAGCTCCTGCAACTTCCCAAGTATGGAATCTGGACCCCATCATTTTTCATGGAACAGCTCAGCTGTGTAGTAAAGCTGAAGGATAAAAGCAGGTAACTCAATTGTAAATTCAGCTCTTGCAAACATAAAAAGGTGGCGGACATCGCAGAGACAGTGGCTAAGCCCATCTCTTTGGACAGCTGACAGCTGAGGAAAACCTAGACACAACAGAAGTGTGCGGGGATCAGCTTCAATGCTGAGTTATTTATGGACATGTCAAAAAGTGAAGGCTCACACATGAGGCTGAAGCAGACTGTAGGGCAAATGTAAAACGTTCACTGGCACAATGTTGTTATGCTGCATTGTGCACATTCAGTTAGAAATAGGAGCCGAGTCCTCTCTTTTTTTTCACCCCTCCCTTAATAACACTGACATGTGGCAGGATGCACCGAAAGAAGCTTACCAGCTTCCTTTATGTTATGTTAAAGTGCTACACACTTTGCACAGGAAGACAACTTTTTCCATGTAATATGGACACCTATGGGGAAGGGGCAAAGGGTTGTGTGTGTGAGAGAGAGGGACAAAGAGAGGGGGAGCACTCATGTGGAGGGCAGCACCTTCCATGAAGCAGTGTGAGTCAGCTGTGTCAGGCAGCACATGCTGAAGGATACAGCACGGTGGTGACCAAGGGACCTATGCCTCCTAAGGTAGTCGTTTCCTCTCAGGTATGTTGGAAGAGGCCGGTCCATTGCTAGTGCTCAGGTAAGACAGCTCCTGCACCCTGTTGGATTCTTGGCATGGAAAGAGAGAGGATGACATTTCCTCCTTTGCTTTAGGCAGCAGAACGTCTTATGCAGCTCTGGGGAAAAGATTGGGAAAGGAGCATATTTTCTTTTCTTATTTATTGAACATATTTTTACCCTGGTTTTCTCCTGAAGTAGGCATATGTGTCTTCTTGTATGTCAAAAATCACTAAAAGCCCTGAAGCTGGATACCAGCCACTGAATGAGAGAGAGAGAGAGAGAGAGAGAGAGAGAGAGAACAGAAAATATCATGTAAATATTTATGTATTTTCCTTTTCCCATATAGATTGAACATTTAATGTGCCTGACAAATAAATCTATAAAATACGGGTTAAAACAAAAAAGGGAAAAGAGATAAAAAATTAAAAATTAGTTCTTCATCTTCATCTTCATCTTCATCTTCATCTTCTTCTTCTTCATCTTCTTCTTCTTCATCTTCATCATCATCATCATCATCATCATCATCCCCCCAAGGGTGCTGCCTTGTCGTGGTGGGGGGCTTAACTGCTTCAGTAGGTCCAACCTTACCAGAGAAGTCTTGACTGAGGAACAGAACTAAGTGCTGCCAACAACCCATGAATCATGGTGAAATATAATACAAAGAAGCCTATACCGGCTTGGTCATCGCCCGGGTTAACAAGGACCATGATGGGTGTTGATGAACCTGGACATACGTTGATAAATGGGCTACAGGCTACCAGTAGAGGTGCTCCCAGTGGTAATCAGCACGCTAAAGAGCTAAGCAAGTATTTAGAAGAAATTGGAGTTGACAAAGTCACCATCAGTCAGCTGCAGAAAGCCAACTTACTGGGATCTGCTCACATAATTCGCTGATACATCGCATAGTCCTAAACACTTGGGAAGCGTTCGAATAGTGATTTGTATTACAAAATCCAGCGTAGTTAGCTGTATGGTTAATAATAATAATAATAATAATAATAATAATAATAATAATAATAATA
>JAHTLZ010000108.1:4210881-4241768 GCA_023846285.1 Phrynocephalus versicolor
AATAATAATAATAATAATAATAATAATAATAATAATAATAATAATAAACCAGTAGAGATAATACAAAATAAAACCTCCTATTAGGGCAGGGAAACGACAAAATATTGCCTTCCAGATCCTGTTGGCAATGGTGATGAAAGCTGGGAACTGCAGTTGAAAAAGTCTGCATTTTGCCTACCCTTGAAGAAAAATGCAGATTATAATATTTAATTTTGGGTTTCTCCCCAACTTAAGTATCTCCCTCCAGACCTTGTTGAAACAGAAAAAATGTTGTAAAGTGATGGAGACGCCCAAGATGTTTCCTGCAAAAGAATTCCAGGGACTTGCATTCACCTGCTTCTCCTCAAGTAGCAGGGCACAAACATGTACAGTATTTATTTACTAGGAGTGTGCCGTTGAATGCATGATTTATTTCAGGCTCTTCTTGCAAATTCAGAAAACAACCTGACTGATCTCATTCAGTTCAGATCTCAATCAAGATACCGTATTGACGTGTATGTTTAGATTTTTGTACTCCCCTTGAATGGAACTGGAAAAAAATGTCTGCTGCATCTTTCTGTTTATCAGAATGGAATGAAGTTGAGCAACTTAAGAGGGGATTATGCCTGTCTACTTCAGATAAATAGGTTCAAGGGTCCTGTGCAGCACTCCTTTAAAGATTTTTTTTAAAAAGTCACTACAGAGGCAGCTTTTTAATTTTGGACAAGAATTGGATTAACTTGGCAGTTGCCTTTAGAGTTCTACACAACGCTGAGCTGGTCCTCATTAAGAAACCTGGAAACAGCATATTCCTATGGAGAAATAGTTTTCAGTTCAAGCAGGAGAGGTGTTTGTTGCTCCTTACTTTCATAAGGATATGGTAGTGGTGGTGGTGAACTAGTGTGTAGCTGTAATCAGTTAGGAAACTTTAAGACTTAATGTGTGATTGAAGGGTTAAATACCATGCAATTTACTCCACTTATAATATGGGTGAATTCAGAGGCTTTAAAAAAACTGTCCATATGACATAAAAGGCTGGCTCAAATTGGTCCTACTCCTTTTTGTGCCCAAGGGAACTTTTTCTTCTCTGTCACTCAGGGGCTCCTACTTTTTTCCTAGCCAAAATGGTTCGAATGAGTTTGTTCCCCATATGGCTAGTTGATGCGTTCTTGTAAAGAGGAGTGGGAGGGGAGTGCCTGAAGGTGATGTTTCAGTGATGTAGGCAGTTGGGGCCTACAGGATAACATGCCTCAAACTTATTTCCTCTCCACCAATCATCCTCCATTGGGGAAAAAAAAACCTCACACACATGAGTGTTAGAAATGTCTTGAATACGCAAAAGGCAATCTCCTTAGGTCGCTACCACACTTCCTTGAGCAGCCGCTTTTTATTTTGCATTGCCTTATCTCCTCTATCACGTAATCGCTACAGTGGTTCGGCAGTCCGCACTTCAGCGATTGCTTAGCAATTGGCTTCCCCGTTCGCACTTGGCTGAACTGCTTTGAACTATGACAGGGAAACGGCAGAAATGGGTGAAACCAAAAAAAGGTGATGTAGTATGTCCGCAATTACAACCAAATCGCTTTAACAGGGGGTTCAGGAACCAATTTAAACAAACATCACCCCCAGTGGGTCGTTGCAAGAAAAACCGACACAGCGGTCAAAAAAGGGCATGGCTAAGGGGCTCCAGAAGGATCTCTCCAAACTGGGGGAATGGGCTACGAAATGGCAAATGTGTTTTAAGAACATAAGAACATAAGAAGAGCCATGCTGGATCAGGCCAAAGGCCCATCTAGTCCAGCTTCCTGTATCTCACAGCGGCCCCACCAGATCCGTTTGGGAGTGCATGAGACAAGATATGTCTCCTGATACCAGTCCCCTGCATCTGGCCCCTGAAGTACCCCGGTTTTAAGCCTGGAGATTACACATCTCCATCATGGTTTGTAACCTGTGATGGACTTTTCCTCCAGGCCAGATGCCATCACCACATCCTGTGGCAAGGAGTTTCATAGACTAACAACGCGCTGGGTGAAAAAAATATTTTCTTTTGTCAGTTCTTACTCTCCCAGCCCTCAATTTGAGTGTATGTCCCCTAGTTCTGGTATTTTGGGAGAGAGAGAAGAGCTTCCCTCTATCCACTTTACTCATGCCCTGCATTATTTTGTATGTCTCAATCATATCCCCCCTCAAGCACCTTTTTTTCAGACTAAAGAGCCCCAAATGTTTTAGCCTTTCTTCATAAGGGAGGTGCTCCAGCCCAGTAATCATTTTAGTCGCTCTCTTCTGCACCTTTTCCAGTTCCACTATGTCTTTCTTGAGATGCGGTGACCAGAATTGTACACAATACTCCAGGTGGGGCCTTACTATTGTTTTGTATAATGGCATTATTATGTTGGCTGTTTTATTTTCAATCCCCTTTTTGATAATCCCTTGCATGGAATTGGCCTTCTTCACTGCTGCCACACATTGGGGAGACACCTTCATGGAGCTGTCCACCAACACACCAACAAGATCTCTTTCCTGATCCATCACAGATAACTCAGAGCCCATGAGTTGATAGATGAAGTTTGGATTTTTTGCCCCAATATGCATTACTTTACATTTGGTTACATTAAAACGCATTTGCCATTTCTCAGCCCATTCCCCCAGTTTGGAGAGATCCTTCTGGAGCTCTTCACAATCTTCTCTGGTTTTCACCACACGGAAAAGTTTTGTGTCATCTGCAAACTTGGCCACCTCACTGTTTATCCCTGTCTCCAGGTCATTTATGAACAGATTGAAAAGCACAGGTCCCAGGACAGAGCCCTGGGGCACACTGCTTTTCACTTCTCTCCATTGTGAAAATTTCCCATTGACACCTACTCTTTGTTTCCGGGATCTCAACCAGTTCTCAATCCATAAGCGGACCTGCCCTCTTATCCCCTGACTGTGCAATTTTCTCAGCAGCCTTTGGTGAGGGACTGTGTCAAAAGCCTTTTGAAAATCCAGATAGACTATATCCACCTGTTCACCCAAATCCACGTGCCTGTTGACCTTTTCAAAAAATTCTAAAAAGTTTTAGAATTTTTTGAAAATTCTAAAGGATCATCTTCAGCATTCTCAGGCTGGTATTAATAGGATTACTAAGGAGGTTTGTTTTTGCACATTACAATTAATCCTAACATCTAAAGATTAATATCACTATATTTATCAAAAGTTCTTAAATAGAAAATGGATTTTGACAGGTACTTAGCAATCTAAGGTTACAGGGATTCAGAAATTTTAACAGTAAAATACATTTTAATTCACATATCAGTAGGGGCCAATAACAGGATCTTCACTATCTCTCCTCTCACTTGTCCAGCTCTGGTTTTCTTTAACTCCACATACAAAACCATAAAAGGATAACAGAGGTGGGACCAGAGGAAGGAAGGAAGGAAGAAGGCTGTGGGCTGGAATTCTATTCACATATCAACAACAATGAATGGTGAACTCGAACATCAATCCACAATCTGTGTGAGCACTGGTGGTGATTTCAGATGTAATACAGGCTGCAATCAAACTGCAGTGTAGTCTCACCCTTGCTTTTCTTCTGGACTAACCCCACCCCCCAATTCGCAGAAAGTTAAATAGGATGGTGCAGGTGAGGGCAGACACAAAAAGATTTGAACATCCAGCATTTTAAATAAAGAACACAACACAACATCCCTCTAGGGTTCATGGATTGTATCCTTCTTGGTAGAAGAAGTGATACAATTTGTTAATTTGGGTAAGTGGTGGTGCTTTGGGGCACCCAAAATATGGTAAAATTGCCAACTACACCTCCAGAGGGCACAGTTGGACTTTCTAAACCTCCAAAAATTTGTTAATTTTTTTTCATATTTCCCTCAAGATGTGAGGGACCTGGGAGACCTTGGAACCACATGCTAACTGCCCACGGATATCAAAATAAGAAAGAAAAGAACAAACCAGGAGTGAATTTCAGGTAACAGGAGTAGAAAACAATGGATCCATGCTATGATGTACTACTTCAGCATCCCCCATTTGTAATCTCTAATAAGAAACTGTGTAATGAAAAGGTAAAACCGCCAACCAGAAAACAAATGCCTTCTTTTCTTCTCTATCCTGCCATCAAGGTATTCATTTTACATAATGACTTTGCAGAGACCTGCTGGAAAGCTCATTGATCTAGGTATTTGGCTAGATCAATTTAATCCCCTTCTGTGGCTCCTTTTAGACTGGATGGTCCATTGGGCCCCTTTCAGCTCTGCAGTTCTGAGATGCTGAAGATGATTAAATACACAAATTTTTGGAGATTTGCTACATGGTTCTCTCTTCTCCCAATTCAAATGTGTAATGAAACTTTAGGTTCAGATTCAACTTTGGTTGACTCTGGAGGAGCCCAACTTTGAGTTAGGGCCTTTTTACATGACTCCTAAACTCTGCCGCAAATGGCTCCCAGCTCCAGAGCTTAAAATTGTTTACCCACCAGCTCCGGAGTTTACTGAAAATTAAGTGCAACCACGCCCACCTAAGCGCGTCCCAGCGCACTTTTCTTGTACCTGCTCGAGGAGGGTGAAAAATCTTAATGCGGATGTGCCGGGCTCTCCTCGCTTTTTTTTGTTGTTTTTTGCCTCCCGCCCCTTTAAGAGAAGGAACCAGGAAGTCACGGGGCTCCCGGCAGCTTCCACCGGCACCGGGGAGGTAAGTCTTTATTCTTTTGTCCCTTTTTTTCTCCCTCCCCTCACGCAGCCAGCAGCCAGGACGTGCGGAGGGGGTGGGAACGCACGAAGAGCGACAAACCCCTAAGATCTCTGGTCTGAATTAAAGTGACCAGCGGATCTTAGGGGTCGTGTAAAAGCGCCCTTAGATACCTGTTGAAACAGCTTGATTAAGATTTGGCCAGTTTGGAAACACACAATTTGTGGTTGCAGAGGGATCTAGTCCCTTCCCTGAAGCTGCAGACATTAGTCCTTGCTTTCTTGCCTAGAAAGAAATTGGCATATATTGCCCACAGCTGCAAAAGGCTCTGTAGGCAGTCTCCCACTGGCTGCTGCCATTCCTTTTCTGTTTGGAAACCTGAAATAGTACAGAAACCTTTGCTTAAATTATTTCATCTTACATATTCCATTTTTTTGTTTGAAATAAGAATGTGCTGTGAACTGAAGAATATTTCATTTAGCTGATTCCACGGGCTGAGCAAAAGACGAAAAAGTAGGGAGAGGAATCTGGAACTGCCAAGATCATCCTAGATTCTGAGGACTTCCTCTACCCAGTGAATGTTGTAGGACAGTGGTTCCCAACCTGGGGGTCAGGACCCCTTTGGGGGTCGAACAACCATTTCACAGGGGTTGCCATGAGCCAGTGAAGAAAAAGGCACAAATGGCTTAGGTCTGGAGGAATGGGGGGAATGGGGGGAAAGAGTGAGTTACCGCTTAATAGGTTGGAGGGGATGTCAGTCAATGGCACCAGAGGCTGCAATCGGCTGAGGGTACCTGTAGAGGGAAGTTCTCTATGGCACCTGCAGCCGTGGTCTGCCAAAGGGGGCTTGTGGCCTCTTCCAAGCAGGACAAGGGGTCATCACAAATTGAGGAACTGTATTAAAGGATCACCGCATTGGGAACCATTGTTGTAGGAGGAGGAAAAACAAGATGAAGCATCAGAGCAGCTGCAACTGCTCCTAGGCTCCTGGATGCCTCTACAGTCTGGAACAATTTCCCCCTTTCCTGGGAGGCATTTGGGATTACAAATGTCCTTGGGGATCTTGTGTGGATCATGAGCTGCACTATGCCCACCATGTTCACAAGGGTATCTCTTTTCTCCCCATAACAAGAAGAAAACCAAGAGATTAAACAGAACAATCCCATGGAGGTGTGGCAAGGATGATGATCTGCAGCCCTAAGATTATTATAATTATGCTACAAAACTTTCTCCTTGAATTACTGGGTCAGTTGCATGAATTTTCAGCTGAATCACTGTCTCTCCACAGGCTGCCTGATTTACATATAACATGTTGGGGTTTTTTTTTTTCCTTTCGAAAAAGGAAACTGTGTTTAATTTAGCAGTGCCCAGAGGCCAGGTGGGAGAAAGACCTTGAACATTTTGAACATTTAAAAGTACGGAAATGTGGGAAAACATGGCTTAAGGAAAGCAAAAGGGAGGGGCCCATTTGTTTTCTTTCCCTACAGCATACAATAATAGCTCTTACAATGAATTATTTTAGGCTGATGGAAAGTTCTTGAAGTTAATTATCTTAAGAAAAGGCCTGGGGAAAAGGCGGAATCCATAGATGTTTCGAGAAATAAGGGAGTCACGCAAAAGCTGAAAATAAAGTAATGTCTATCTTTCTTTTCTTAGCTTATGTTTTTGCTGGTTTCCTGTTTTATGGAAATGATAAATTATTCTAACTGCTTAAGAGGATAATATCATGAAATATATGATGCAGAGATGAGCGAAACAACTTGCTATAGAAATTTCTTAAACCTTGTTATATTTTAAAGTGGTTTGTTGTTGCAGCTAATAATAGGTCTGCTAGCATATTTACAAAGTCAATGTAATGTTGCATTTTCCTAGTCACTGGCTGAAACCCTGTGGGGATTAGCCAAAAGGCATAACTTTTGGTGATCTACAGAGCTTCTTTATTGCACACCAAGTCATGTGCAATTTTAGCACGATTTGGCTCACTGTCTCTTTCAATCCAATATGAAAATTAAAGCCAACGCTTAACTTCTACTGAAGTTGCTATAATGCATATTGAGCTAAGGCTGCTATCTCACCAGCGTTTTCTGCGCATTTTTGCTGCGGCGAACTGCGCAGTAAAAGATTGTGCCGAACCGCGAAAGGAAGTAATTTGGTGCCCTGACCGACCACGCCCCTGGAAGTGCACTTCAACCGAAGTTTTTTAAACCACCGCTAGGGGTCGGTTTAAAAAACTTCCCTTAAGGATGCGCAGTTCTTTGCTACTCTAGCAAGGTGCGACCCCAGAAAATACGCAGTACTTAGCTTCGTACCCCTTTTCCTGCCACTTCCTGCAACGGAGACTTAGAAAATTGACCCAGAAAAAGGGGGGAAATGTGGAGTAAGCAAGTAGAGACGGGCACAGAGTAGTAAAATACTACCCTGTCGACAGGACACTGACTGTGCATCAAACACCATGTGACCGCCTGAAAAACAACAACTATGCATCAAATTAAGATGCGCAGAAAACATTAGTGAGACCGCGGCCTAAGTTAGTTCTAAATCAGGTTGGGCTGTGAATTGGATGAACCATGCAGTCATGGTATGTAATGTACATACAGAAGGAGAGCTCAGAAAAGCCATAGGGGTGGTGTTTACACTTCTGCGAACTCCCTGGACGATTCTCAGACTTATTATTCAAAAAAGTAACTTTCCCAAGCTCTGAGTAAAACCCATAAAACAATTTACAACTGAACAAAACTGGTCATGTGATGAATTCACAGTAATGGCACCCATCATCCTCAACCACCATGCCTGTTGGTCATTCTGGCTGAGAAAAGATGTGTTGTTTTTTTTTAAAAAAAATCCATAAGGAAAACAAACTAGACGGGGGGAGAAAAAAAGTGAAAGGGCCAAAATCACTCTTGGCCATAGTTTCCTTAGAAGGCTTAATGTAAACATTTGTATCTGTTTGATCCATACATCTTCAGCGTAACACTGCTCATGCAATCCTGGATGCAGACATTGACTTCCTCTTAATCATCAGCACTTCTATATAACTCTGTCCCCTGCCGTGTGTCACATACATGTGAATCATCTGAGTTGCTCACTGTATTTACTCTATCTCTGCCTTCAAAGATTGCTGAGCTCAGAGCTTGGTACACACAAAAACAGCATTGGTGGGGGGGGGGGATGAAAGCAGCCAAGACCATCAGTTCCAACATGATTCTTTTAAATATATATATTCAATAATTTCTCTCCAAGATAAACGTAAGTGGTCTTGCATATAACAGCCATTATAGAGAAGTGTGTTGTGTGCGTGTGTTGTGTCGTTACAGTCGTGACCGACTCTTCGTGACTCCATGTCCATGGAGTTTTCTTGGCAGGAATATTGAAGTGGTTTGCCAGTTCCTACTCCAGGCGCCTACAGCGCCTGGTATTCCTTGGAGGTCTCCCATCCAAGTACTAACCAGGGCCGACTCTGCTTAGCTTCCGAAATCAGGCGAGATCGGGTGTGCTTAGGGCATCTAGGCAGTTATTATAGAGAAGTACAGATTGGCAATTGGATTCCGTCTGAAATCCAGGGAAAACAGCTACCATTGTTCTCCCATTAGCAATGAATGAGAGGAAAATAAAAATAAATATGAAGATTATTATACATGTGATTTGAAATGAACCCATAAGTTGCATGCCAGATGAGAATCAAGGTCTTGTCTAGGAGCGTGACTACATGGTCAAATATTGTGGGCTTGGCGCCTGCTTATAAAACAAATGAATTTGGATCCCCCCTTCACATGCTGCAATGTCCAATTCATTTTGGTCCAGCCCTTTTTGTACTCAACACTGCTCCTCCCCCCCCCCCGCCGCCACTGGGGAATTTTACTGTTTTTCAGACTAGAATTATTCAAATGGGCTTCCCCCTCAAATGATTGGTTGATTCATTCTTGTAAAGAAGAGGTATTTTAGTAATGTAGGCAATTCGAGCATGAGGTTCAGGTTCGTGAGAAAACCCACCCCTGCTACATTCTTTCTCCTGATCATCCCCCCCATCCATTTATAAATACGACATATATAAGATTAGTACTACAACACTTTATGCCTTTATCACTTGTATTGATATACAGTGGACCCTCATACAACAAATGGCTTGTGTAACATAAAATCTGTGCAACATAAGTTCTGGAGATAGGGGAAACTTGCTTAAAAGAATTGTCCATGGGGCGAATCCGTACAACATAAAATGGTCATGATTAGGGATTACTCTGTTTTCAATGCATTCCTATGGGAAATTTGTATAAAGGAAAATTTGCTTAACATAATTTCATTTGGAACAAATTAATTTCTTTATACAAGGTACTACTATACTAGTTATATACCCCCAAATATACAGCCAAAATATATATTTTTAAAATTACAAATGAAACAGAAACAACCCAGATGAAATAAAAGACGTTCCTGTTGCACATGGTGTTTCTGCACACATTAAGAAGAATTTTGGAACTCTGCCTCTTCTTCTGGAACATGGTGCAGTTCTTTCTAAACTAAGTGGTTTGACAGCAAACCATAAAAGGATGGGCAGAAGCTGGACCAGATGAAGGAAGAAGGGCCAAAATGCAAATGACATCACATCAGGTGTGAACACTTCTGAATCAATCCATATAGCCCTTCTGTGATCACTGACTGCAAATTCAGCTCTAATAAAGGATGTGAATCAAACCACAGCAGAGGCTTATGAAAATTACATTGTTGGGGGGGGGAGACTTAATTAATATGGTTTGATGTGTTTGTATAAATGGTTTTCCTACTTTGAAACAGAAAATTCCTCCCGTTATTTCAATATATTCTTTCAAAAGCAGAAGTACATTACTGTATTTCCTGTACAGTAGGCATGTCCAAACTTCAGCCCTCCAGATGTTTTGGACCACCGCTCCCACAGTCCTTTGCCATTGGCAATCTAAGCTTAGAATTCTGGGAGTTGTGCTCCAAAACATCAGGAGGGTCTAAGTTTGGACATGCCTGCTGTACAGGATCCTAAGGCGGGTTCATCACCATAGGAATTGTCTTCTGCCACTGAGGATGAATAGTTAAACACAAGGCTTCTACCAGAGCATGCTTGGGGATAGGAAGACGAAACATTTCTTGGTATGGCCACTAATTGTCACATGTAAGAAAGGCGTACCATGCATGAGAAAGTTATTTTTGAGGTCTAGCACTCCTGAATCTCCCAGCTAGATGGGCAACCCTGGGAGTTATGGTACCCACCCAAACCCAAAACAAACAAACAAACAAACAAAGGTATCTTCCCAAATTTTGCTGCTAGTAGGTGACTCTCAGTGTTTGCCCTCACCCACTGAATTTTATTTTTAAATTTAAAAATCTCCCATTGCACAGATGAATAGATTTTGGTGGTGGTGGTGGTGGTGGTGGTGGTGGTGGTGGTGGTGGTGGTATTTCTCAGCAGAAACAAAAATGTTCACCTTCCTGCATTGGTCTACTGCAACTGATACAGCCACCTTTTCAGAATGGAGAGGGTAATGTGGTACCTGCCTGCTATGTAACTGTTCAAAGAGGTGTCTGTCCGGTGAGAAGCTGAACCTAGAGGCCATCAGGTTATGAAACATTGCCATACACTAAGTAAGCCAGATATGGGTGGCAGAATGAAGTAAATACATGTTTCAGAAAGTGAAATAGTGAAATAGTAGCAGACCCGTTTGTGATCACATAGTTCTGTCTAGGCTTTTAAAAGAAAGATCCAGGAGCACAATAGTCATGTGATGCTACCCATGCTGTTCCTGGCATTAAATAAATACTTTGTGTTCTTAAAATAGTCTGACGCTGTGCTTCAAGTGCAGAATCAGGCAGATATTTATCATGCTTTAAATATACTAACCAGTGTGGCTCCCAAGCATGTAATGAATGAAGCACAAGTGTACAGAATCCGAGGTAGCTGGGGAGGGGGAACAGAGGTGGGCAAGCCTGTAAAATAATACCACAGACTTATTCTGCGAAGCAGACAGCAGAAAATGAAATTCTACTCTAGTATACTGATGCAATGCTACTGAAATCTCATGACCATCAGCTATATATAGCAATCACTCAGTGCAAAGGCTGGGGATTCAGGACAATTTTTGAAGCTTTGATTCAGTTGCAAGTGTGAGCGCAGATTTTAAATAATCCTGAAAACAATTTTGTATCAATTAAAAATACTTAACCATGAAACCAACCCTATGACCACTAAGTCAAGAGTAAGCTCCACAGATGTCAACGTGACTTATTTTTAGTAGACATTGATAGGTTTGCACATCTACTCACTATATATACACTTATTTCTAATGAGATATGTTGAATCAAGGCATAACTCTATATTTATTTATGTAGATTCTTGAGACACTATGTTGAAACTACAGATGGGCATGAAATGATTTTTTGTTTCATTTTTCGTTTTTCATTTCATTTCAGAACAAAATGAAAAAAAAACTGATTTTTAAAGAAAAACAAAATGAAACGAACTGGAAATTTTTCTTTTCTCTTCTTTTCTTTTGTGTTCCCCCAATGCACCTGATTGGGAGTGAAGCACGGGGTGTTTAAACAGTCTTTGAGCCACCGACGCAAGCGGCAATCGCCACAGCTGCTGCTTGCTTCAGTAGCTCAGAGACAGTTTGAAAATCCCGCACCTTTCCCTCCCAATGTGCCCGATTTCAGGGGGAAATGAATAACAAATAAAAATGAAAAACAAAATGAATTTTTTTTGTTAAAAATGAAACAAAATAAAATGAGGAAAAACAAAACAAGAAAACAAAACACTATTTTAGTGTTTCGTGCCCATCTCTAGTTGAAATTATGTGCTTCGAGAATAAATAGTTTCATGGAAAATCTGCACATCCCCCTCTCCCCCAAATGTCACAAAATATGTCCAAATGTAGAAGTTACCTATCGGTCTCTCTTACACACTTCTGTCACAAAACACCTAAGCACAAAAATATAACTTTGCTTCAGAGGCCAAGCTTTATAGTCATGCTCATAATATGCCGTGACTGAGGCTGGGCACATATGTCTGTGTCAAAGATGGCAGTCAAGCCATTCAACAGCTGGGTGGTGGACTGGGAGAAGATAATCAAAATCTTCTCCTCCTCCTTGAACAGATGATGGGCCCTGTATGAAAGCAGCTACACATTCTCATCGAGGGAGGAAAGCAGTCCCCTTGAGGGTATCCTCCATTTGAAGGGAGGAATAACAACTCCTTCACATGCTCCATTTGCTGCAAGCATCTGGACACTTCACTCAAGAAACACTTGGGTCATCTCTTCTTCTACTGGAATGGGGTTTTTCTGCTTTTTGGAAAAAAGATTTGTCTCTACTATCTTGGCAGCTGGGTTAATTAAAAAACATATGGCTATAATAAACATTTCCACAAGTGGTTCCTTAAGCAGCTAGGACAACATACTCAAGGAAGACTGAAACATGTTTCTACAGCACACTGATGGCCCCTAGCTTATTAAGGTGCTTAATTTTTTTGTTATATTCCAAATTTGTGTGATAATTTTTGTTCCAGCCTGCTATCTATTTGGTGGAAAGTTTAAACACTGTGGCCTCAACCAAGCTGTTAGTCATAACAAAAGAAGCTCCACTGAATTATTTATGTTTCTATAAATACTGACTTGTGTTTTCATGCAAATTCCCTTTGTTACAGAGAAATATTGAAATGTACCAGGCACAAGCTGAAAGGTGTTAGTTGTAGGGGGTACTGTCTTTACTGCCACTTCCTGTTATCTGGTGGGTGGTGGAGGAAGGCCCTACTTCTTCTGCTGGAGTGAACAGAGTGACAGTTGTGTGAGAACAATTGCACATGCACACATGCTGTCTGGGGAGTGTACTTTGCTTCCTGTAGGAGTTTTTGGGCTACCCCCCAAGACAGGACTGAGAGAGTGGGGAGGCCCAATTTGTAGACCATTTGAAGTGAGCTGGATGATGCCATCTCAGTGGTACCACTTCCAGTGGAGGTGAACTTTAAGCACTTCATATGTTTTGGACCACAACTCCCATTCTTGCTTGCTCTTATACATTTTCATGCTTTGTTATTATTAGTTCTGTGCTTTATTCATATTATTGTGCTAGGTTTGATAGCATTTATTTTTATTTTTGGTGCAGATCACTCAATTGGAAAACAGCATGTAAATTTTCCAAATAAATAAATAAAAGAGATACAGATTCTAATTTATTACTAGCAGGTGAAGGAACTTCAGGAAAGTCACATTTGAAATGGGGTTCTCTTCAGTGATAAGTTTTACACATTTTTTTGCCCATGTCATGTGAGAAAAGACCGTGATTCTCAATATCCTGTTTTAATAGAATTGACTTTCCTTCCTGTGCTGTCAAACCTGGATTGTTTCCTAGTGTGAATAAAATGTCCTCAGACTCATTTTGCTTCCCCTTTTAGGAAGTTGCTTGACAGCAACGTCTGTAAAGTGCCTCCAAATTGCCTTCCAAAGAGGTGGGAGAAAAGTGTCAATGATTGATAGGTAGGTTTGTAGGAAGATATTGTAATGCATGAGGAGGAACCAACTTTTCCCATCTGCATTATTTATTGACCTAAACTTTTTTTTGACAGTATAGACCGAACAAGTTGCAGATTGCTGCAATAGCAAGACTTTCTGATCCAGTAGCTTTTAACCTAGGCCTCAGTCAATTGCACTCAGTTAATCAGTGGCCTAAAATGAAGTCCTTCATACATTCAATAACAAACAAGAAAGCATAGCAGGCTTGGGTCTCCTAGTTTTGCCCCTCCCTCATTAATGTGACCTCTCCCTGTATTCTTCATTCAGTGTCAGGGAGAATGATAAATAACTTATATCCTTACAGGATCTGCACTTGGTCGTGGATATAACATTCAGTTTAGAAAAGTTGGGTTTTCTTTTCTGGAAGAAAGACAGACAATACACCTCAGGAAGAGGGTGATTTGAAGAAAGTAAGGAGTGAACATTTTACGGTTCCATGAGAATTCCACAGTAGATATCTAATATTCCAGCTAGATGTTAAGGAAAATGCATATCCCCTGGGGACTGGCCTGTTTTTCCTTTTTCAGAGGCATGAGGCTCACACATTAAGCACATATTTACGTTCTAATGACCAGCCAGAATACAAAGCAAAGCTGGATAGAGGCCAAGGAAACACATATGCTATGAAAAACAGAGGACTTGCATCAATTAAGAGATACCACTTCTAAGTATAAACTAAGTATACCCTCTAGTTTGACTCTTGGGAACCTTGACAAGCGAGAAGTGTTCCTACTTCAGGATACTATTGGTGTAAATAGCAGTCCCACTATTTCCCAGTAATCCTCTTTCCTCATACACAGTGCTTTTATCCAACTTTTTGTCCATTCCCTTCTTCCAACACAACATCCTGTCCACGCTGTTCACAAGTATCTTTTAGCCAGGATGACCAGGTAAATGTGAAGGCTGAGAGGGACTCCATGGTCCTAATGTCACTAGGGAGCTGATTCTACCATATACGACCGACGACAGAAACAGCCCGGTTCCGGGTGGAGGTCTTATGAGCTTCCCTAGGGGTAGGAATTCGAAACAGTGAGACTTGAGATGATCTGGTGGGCCGGGCCAAAGTTGACTTTGGGATGATATGTTCCACCAGATTAATCAACCCACTAAGAGTTATAATAATGAACATTTGACTACTAACCGTCAAAAACATAAAAAAATTACAAGACATTGTGACTATCTTTGAACTATAACTATATGGATGATTAGGGAAAAACAGTTTCTATTGTTGTTAACATTTCAAAAACCTTTCATTTAAGGCTACATTCTTATACTAACCTCTGTGGGAATAAACCTTATTGAACCCAGGGAGGCTTACATCTGAGTAGACATGTACAGTATACCATTGCATGTTAAGTGTGTTGCTTTTTTTTGATACTGTGTGTGCACCTGTCTGTTCTGGGAAGTGACGGTAATAAAGTTTGTCCTCCAGGGAAATAATTTGAGCTTGATCCACAGGTAGAGTTCAGGCTGATTCTTTCTGAGACTTTTCCATCTGTTCAAAGTTAAGGTCAGCTGTTAAAACCTTGCAAAGTGGAACAGGATCAAATCTAGGCTGTTCTTATAGAACATGAAATGAATGGTTGTTATCTTGTCTGACAGATCTCTTAAGTGGCAGAGCTTCAGTTTTGCTTAGGACGGGTTGACAGACTAAGTGTCATTTCACAACAAAATTGCAGGCATGGGTGGAATGATTAAGGGTGGGTTGTTTGCTTTCCATATAACTTATATATTTTTAATATGCAGAATTTCCCTTTTTTTTCTGTAACTAGAAATCCTTGGAAAGAGTTGCCATAAATTGGAATCAACCTGGTGGTGCATAATTATATGAAAAAGTTCTAGGCAGCCCAAACAATGCTTTGAGCAGCTTCTAATCTCCCGAAGCCTTGTACTGCTTCAGTTTTTTATTACAAACTCTACAACTGAAATCCTATCGCTTTGTTAGATGTGAGTAGAGAAAATGACGTAACATCAAATCACTTCTACCTGGCAATTAACAAGTCACTGCTAGGATTCTCAAGTGTGCCATGCTAGCAGGTGAATGCACCCCAAGACTCTCAGGGGTTCCGTGTAAACTGCCATTTAGAAGTGATTGAATGTTACATTGTTTGCATTCTGCATGCAAAACACAGCAACAGGATTCCATGTGTGAAGAGGAGCCATTCCTTTTTATGTATTTATTTGTATCCTCTAAAAGGGGGTTGAGCTGCGTGGCCATCACAAAACACAATTGCAAAAATAAGTTACAGCCGATACCTTTATAGGCCACTATTAAAAATAAAAAACAAGGAACATTGCAAGCTTTCGATTTAAATAACTCTTCTTCAAAGCAGGTCCCAGAAGTTCAGATGTGGTAAAAGATGTAACTTTTAGATATTCTTAAGATCCATTGGCTACTGTAGATGATGTTGCAGCCAGGGCAGAAGTCTTGTAAAAGGCAGGAAGGGCAGTTGTAAAAGCTGCTTCTTAAGTACTGGGTTTCATACCCTCATTCTTCAAACAAAGGAACATGGATCATACACTATCTGGAAGTTGAGTCATGGCTACTGGACTTCTTTTTCTTGAGAGAGAAAAACGTTTCGCTGCTCATCCAAACAGCTTCATCAGTCTGAATACAGCTAGTGCTCCATCTTATAGTCAGCTTTGACCTCTTGTCACCATGGTCTGAAATAGACTCATAAGATGAACAATGGCCTGAATAGGCTTGTTAGGTAGACAATAGTGTTCATAGCCTTAAGGTGAACAATGGCCTAAGGTGCTGAAACCTATAAAGAATGGGTTGTTAGCTATGGCTTTGGTGGTGAAGGCTTTTTTAAAATTTGTCTGGGTACATTCTCAGACTGATCCCTTATTCTTCTTGGTTGGCACACGCAGACCCGTCGGAAGAACCTGGTCATTCCTTACATGGCTTGAGTGTCTGAGAAGCTTAAAGGGGTTTTTGGCAAACACCACATCCCTGTTTATTTCAAACCCATGAACACACTAAGGCAGAGACTTGTCCACCCAAAGGATCCAATACCAAACCATAAAAGGAGCAATATAGTATATGCAGTCCAATGCAGTGAAGAGTGTTCAGACCTCTACATTGGAGAAACTAAACAGCCATTAAACAGAAGGATGGTCCAACATAGGAGGGGTAACAACTCAGGGCCAGAATCAGCAGTATACCTCCATTTGAAGGACAAAGGGCACTCTTTCAAAGATGAGGATGTACACATATTAGGCAAAGAAGATAGGTGGTTTGAGAGAGGAGTCAGGGAAGCCATTCATGTGAGCATTGAAGCCCTCTCCCTCAACAGAGGTGGCAGCCTCAGGCATAGTCTATCTGCTGTTTATCAGGGTGTGCTTTCAACAGTACCCAGACAAATAAAAAAAGCCTTCACCACCAAGGCCATAGCTAACGACCCATTCTTTATGGGTTTCAGCACCTTAGGCCATTGTTCACCTTAAGGCTATGGATACTATTGTCTCCCTAATGAGCCTATTCAGGCCATTGTTCATTTTATGAGCCTAATTCAGACCAGGGTGACAAGAGGTCAAAGCTGACTGACTATAAGATGGAAGACTCGCACCAGCTGTATTCAGACTGATGAAGCTGTTTGGATGAGCAGCGAAACGTTTCTATCTCTCAAAAAAGAAGTCCAGTAGCCATGACTCAATTTCCAGATAAACTCACCTGGATTACTGAGAATCTTCACAGACATGGGTCATAAACAGCCCCTGCTCCTTTACCCAGCTCCATTTGACACTACGAGACATACAAATCCCTTTTGGCCTAGAGGGGGGGAGGAGGAGAAAAGGTTTGATGCAGGAGACCCATGTGCTTCATTCTGGGACCACTACGTTTGCCAATTGGAACCAGATTGAATTAAAGTGATATTACCTAGTGGATGCAGTCTTGCCCTTTGATGTTGAGAGTCCATGTGCCTCATTCCAGGTCCAGTATCCTCTACTTCTGTGATGGCGAACCTTTTAGAGACCGAGTGCCCAAACTGCAATTCAAAACCCACTCACTTTTTTGCAAAGTGCCAATACAGCAATTTAATCTGAATACAGGTGGCTGTGAAGGGGCAGTGTGAGGTGCCCACAGAGAGGGCTCCAAGTGCCACCTTTGACACCCATGCCATAAATTCGCCAACACTGCTCTAGTTCTTCCACAAGAATTGGCATCTTGGATATTTGATTTATTCCATCTTAAACTCCGCATCTCCCCAATCCAAAAATATAAAAAAAGCTTTGATTTTGCTTATGAATTTCCTTCATTTTCTTCTTTGTAACTTGCAGAAGCAGTTTATATTTGAAGGTAGCAATCATATAGCATTGTAATAGTTTATAAAATGTACTGAATTGTCTAAAGTATTCCTTTTTGAGTGAGAGTGAGGATGATTTTGGCTTATAATTTTAGTGGATGTTTGTATTTACATTCTGAAAGAAATATTAAACACATTTAGAAACAAAAAGTAAAACGCTCAGAAAAAGCCTTTTTAAGATATTTGAATTTGGTCATGCCCTTTTACTTACAAGATAATGGTGAGGGAAAAAAATAGCAATTTGATTGTTAACGATTTCTTTCCTGCCCCCAAACCTTGAGAAAAGCAAACCAAAGTCATTCGCACCCCTGATGCTATTTTTTAAATTTTTTAATTCTTTTTTTCCAGTCTTCATCTCCATGTGGAGCGAAGTGAAATTACGAATCAAAAACACACTTGAAAGAAAAAAGACTTGGAAAGGGCTCGTGTTTTCCAAGAGTCTGCTACAGCTGTTAATTTGTGGAAAACCTCAGTGGGAAGCAAACAAGATGGCAGCATCATTTTACACGAGAATTCGGAAATGGCCCAATTCCAGACCTTGGCTAACTCTGTGAATTGGGTTTCATTGCCAAAGCTTCAGCTAGTACCGTGTCATTTTTTTACAGATAATGTTGATGCAGCTGAGGAGAGCTCAGATGTTTGTCTTTAATGTGGCATTTTTGTCATTCATTCAAACTGGAAGCTCACCAATTTATGTTGTTAGCCTTCTCTCGGTAGATTAAGGGGGGAATTGTGAAAAACTGAACAGACAGTTTATTCTTGTTGTTCATAGAAATTAGTTCTATAGAGGTTTCAGACCACCAAAAGTCATGAACTTTGACAAAGCTTTAAGCTTGATAAGAATTGGTGATTCCTCAAAAATTGCCGCACAGAGAGTTAGTTCAATAGTTTATTAGACAGACATAGAAATACAGAAATATAGAAAGTATATAGCAAGTATATAGCACATAAGTAGCATACAAAACACATATATGGTTAGTAAGAGTTCCAGCACAGCCTAAATTGATCCGTGCACAGATCAAACCCTGCTGGTCTGGACAGGAAGCCAAATGGTCTTTCATCATTGTTATATACCCTTCTTTGTGACATCAAACTTATGTATCTTACACGTGCCATCCCTCGCAAACTTACGTATCCTCCACGTGCCATCCCTTGCACGTTTTCTTAGCTCATCCCTGGTTGGTCGTCAAAAGTCAGAATGACCTAGCGTTAGGCTTGCCACCCACTCCTAGCTAACCACAAATATTCGCTCTTTAGGAAGCTTATCTTTCTGGGGGTCATGCCAACCCTTAGCTGTAGAGAAAATGGGTCAATGAGACCTCCTGTTTTCTCAGGAAAGTGTCGCAGTCAGGATTTTGTTAATGTTTTAATATCATAATGCTTATATCAAATAATTTGACCTCTCTCAACCTTTTCAAGCTGAATGTGAATTTGGAGACATGGGGAAATCCTCAACAAATCTCTAAGACACACATTTAAAATGTTTATGCACCACACAGTATTTGGCCTTCATGTATTATCGTGCTACCTTTTGATTTTCAGAAAAGCCTTTTATTCATTGAGTCCGGTTGGCAAATGTGAGGGCCAGCATTCAACTGTTATTTCACATCCTTCCTCGTTCCGAGATTGCATTCGTTTCATGATAACGTTGTTTGCGGTCACATGGTCTTGTCCCGGTTCTGTCCCTGTTTCCATTTACCCACGGGCGTGATTGATGGTATCGTGACAACTGTTACTTCACATCCTTGTTTAGTGACAATTACTCAATTTTCCTGGCTTCGTTTACCCTTTTTTTTTCAACCCGGGCTTCCATTTTTTGATATTTCGAATCTCTGCAACTTTGCCTTTCATGTGTTAAGTGGCAAAACTCCCAGTTTCATGCCTTCTTCACTCTCTGCGATGCATTGTTTACGCCATTGGGATTGTACTGGAGAATGCAAGTTTGCACTCCTGCCACTAGATGAAGAATGTGTGCGTTGTGTGACAAGCGTTACTTCACGGGCACTTGTCTTGAAACAAGAACTGAGACAAGACAATTCCCAAGGCCAGGGAGAGGTATGTCTCATCACGCTCTGTGGTCAGGATGAACTCCCGCCGTCATGCAATGGATGAGGAGTAACCTTTTTTCATACCAGTCCCAAGAGGGACAGCGAACCACGATGAGAGGGATGTGAAGTAACTGTCTTAATAAGTACAACCGAGTTTGAATGTCTAGTAATTTTTTTTCTATTAGTAGAAGTACAGAGATCCACAGAGGATAATAGCTGCATATCCCCTAAGGAAAAAAAGATATAAAGAAGCACTCAGCAGAGAGTGCTGGAATCAAAGGCTGGAAGCAATGATTGATTAATGCTGGCTAGAGAGACAATCACCCCGGCCCAGAAAAAGTCCCTCTCGGTCAAGCAACCTACACGTGCTGGCAAAGTTGCAAATAAAACTCCAACAATAAGCAGGATACAGACTCACAAGGCAAACTGTTGTGGGATATTTGAGACTGTGAAGTTCTGTATAAAAATCTAGGCATGTTTGTTTGTTTGTTTGTTTGTTTGTTCATTTGTTTGTTTGTTTTAGGGCTTATATACCGCCTGTCTTCCGGAGTGGAACTCCGGGCAGTTTACAACAAAACAAAACAGTAAACAGGTCAAATACAACAACGTTATAAAATAAAAAAGTCAGTTTAAAACATATACATAAACAGAATGGCATAAAAACAATGGCGGACAAAAAAAAATTAACAGTCACCGAACGCCTCCCGGAAAAGCCAGGTCTTTAAAGCTTTTTTGAAGCCTGGCAGGGACTGTGCAAGGCGCAACTCGCTCAGGAGATGGTTCCATAATATAGGACCAGCCACAGAGAAGGCTCGGCTACGGGTGGGTGTTTTCCGAGCCTCCCTGGGCGTGGCCACCCACAGCTAGTCCACCCGCAACGCTCTAATTGGTCGGGCTGAAGTTGACCACTGGGAGATTCGCTCTGCCAGGTAATCAGGTCCCAGGCCATGGAGGATTTCATAAATTAAAACCAAGACCTTGAATCTAATTCGGGACACAACGGGTAACCAATGCAGGCGAGCCAGTACTGGGGTGATGTGGTCATATTGACGCACACCTGCCCCAGTCTGGCTGCCGCATTTTGCACCAGTTGAAGTCGCCAAACCAGAGTTAAGGGCAACACCATGTAGAGAGCGTTGCAGTAGTCTATTCTCGAGCTCACCAGTGCTTGCACAACAGTTCTCAGGGAGTCCCCGTCAAGATATGGACGAATCTGGGCAATTTGTCGAAGGTGGAAAAAAGCAGTCCTGGACACGGCAGCCACCTGGGCCTCCATAGTAAGAGCTGGGTCCAGGACCACGCTCAGATTCCGGACACTGTCCGCCAGCTGGAGGGAAACATCCTCCAGCCTGGGGAGAGGGCCGCCATATCTGGAAGGGGAGGTCCCAAAGAACATAACCTCGGTCTTCTCGGGGTTGAGTTTGAGTCTGTTGGTCTTGGTCCATGCCATGACTGAATCCAGGCACTAGTTAATTATTTGATAAGATCTTTTTTTTTAAAAAAAATTGACAGATGAAAAAGATGCCCCTGATTAATCAGGGAGGAATGCCACAAGAAGTTGCACTGAACGAAGTACCTGAAGGGAAGCAAGTGCCTTCTTGCAAGAGGCTAACATACTGAAGAAAGAGCGTGTCTTCTGAAATGGCGCTGTGTCAAATGTGCCTCACCTAAATCAGGACTGAAGGTGAGATGTGACTTGGTGGATAGTCTTGGGTGGCAACTGCCTTCAGCAGCCACCAGCTCAGTGCTGATGCGTCATGGAAGCTGTAGTACCACAACATTTGGAAGGCCAACATCTTCCATCCCTGATCTCCAAACAAAAACTGGATCCCTTTGGATCTCATAGCCAAATGCAGATTTAATTTATCTGTAATTTGATTGAAACTCATAATGATTAACTGGTCACAACTGTGTTAATCAAGTGATACCCCTTGGTGATGGTTTCTTTGCAATATCCTCTACAAATGTAAGGCTGTGTCCACACCAGGGAAATGTTCCCCAGTTATCCCCTAGTTACATCTTAGCATAAATTTCTGGACACGAAACACATGTCCACTAGCAAATCTTTTTATCAGCCACTGGTGTAACTGTGGTTCATTTCCCACTCACTGGGCAGCTTCTGGGTTTTATTTTTTATTTAGTTAGTTTTGTTCTGATGGTGTTTTGATATATTCCTGAGTGGTAAGGCATGCACGTACAATTTCATCAATACTTTTCCACAGTACAATTACTGTGAAATGCAGTGCTTGCAGAGGTGCCCGTGCAAAAGAGGATAACCAGACACAATATGTATGATTCAGACACATAATGTGTCATTTAAAAATAAAATAAAAAATAATGAACATAAGAACATAAGAAGAGCCATGCTGCATCAGGACAAAGGCCCATTCAGTCCAGCTTCCTGTATCTCACAGTGGCCCCACCAAATGCGTCTGGGAGCGCACGAGACTTGACATCTGTCTCCTGATAGCACTCCCCTGCATCTGGTCTTTGAAATACCCTAGTTTTAAGCCTGGAGATTACACATCTCCATCATGGTTTGTAACCAGTGATGGACTTCAGGGCCACATAAATGAGACAGAAAATAAACTGGTACTGTGCTGTAGCCAGCCATAACAATTCGGCAATGTTAAAAACACCTTGGGACACTCATCCAGGTGTACATGCCACATGATTGTGTGATGCATTACAACAAAGGTATGAAAAGTATCACAAAAAGTGGTGAATATTTCTCTAGTGCGAGCACAACCTTAGTTGAAGACAGCGGGGTTGTTTTTTTTCAGCGAATCACAGAAACATCCAACTTCTTTAGTTTATTTTCTTATTCAGCAGGCCGTAATTAACTTATTAATAGCAGAAGTGGGAGAAGGAGAGCTACTGGAGTAAGAAAAAGACCTCCTTTGAGCACAAGTGAACAAACAGCTATCCTGACAAAATACTTGGATATTGGACAAGATGGAAATGTGTTGTGTCTTTTAGAGAATCTGGAGTAGGTGAAGCTCTTGAACCTCCATAACCTACAAGGTCAAGTATGAAAGAAACTTTCACTTAAATAATAATGAGTGTGGCTCAGATACTTTGTCACAGCATGCACTTGTCACATTATCTGTAGTTTTCAAATTACTGGTACCTTACTTTGCTTTTTTTTTGGGGGGGGGGTCACCAGGAGGTAAACAAAGGCTTCTTTTGCACCTATGATTGCCCAGGCATGAAAGTCTACTGGAATCATGATTCTGCAGATCTTCATGTCTTGGAAACTTCAGTGGGGTTTCAGGTTCTAATCCTGGGTTACCTGTCACAAACAGCTCATCTCACATTAAAATGGTGTAGGAATTGCTCCCTTATAGCTAGATCTTGTGCAGTTGTAGTATTAATAATGGAATTACAGAATGGCATAAAATGAATAAAGTCCTCTGCCAATGCAACCTGCCCTAAAATGTAGGCTGTTGATGTAGGAGTGTGTGATGTAATCCATGTACAATGTCTGATTCTGTTATTCAAGCATTGCTATGGCAGCTTGCAACTGAATCATAGGGGACCAGAAAAATGCCTTACTATTTATTACAAGACAAGAATAAAAATTTGCACTCCCCCTTCCCCACTGTTTACTTGTCATATAATGTCAAGCTAGGCAGTGGCACTGGTCCTAAAGTCTTGCATAATTGCCACATTTCCAGGAATAAATACTCTCCTGGCGTCAAAAGAGCAAATTTCAACATAAGGTGAACGCCTCTGTTTTATTTGCCCTTAACATGTTCCAGAGCCCAGCTCTGGCATTCAAAACAGGTTTCAGTGCTGAACATGAAGATGCTTTTAGATGGAAATAAAATGAAAATTAAACTCTGCCTAGATGTTTTCAGACAGATAGCTTTTAATGCTAGTAACGTCCTCAAATGTTTTTCTGTTAAGAAAGGAAATGTGATAAAACATGGTGGAGCTACAAACTAAAGATTAGCATGGCTATATCCATTGTACCATCCTACAATTAAGGCAGGGCAAGTGCAATATAAAATCTGCATGTGGCAAGTTCCTTCTATTGGTACCAATGATGAAATAGGAAGAACAGGCCTCTAAGGGCAAGCATTAAGCTTATTATTGGCATAAATCTCAGCTACATAGGTTGCAAGTTAAGAACCTGGCATTGGCGTCTGCTGTCACACCGCAGCCATGTGACTCAGCATGTAACACTGAACACATGTGCTGCCTTCTTAAGTTGTAGCAAATCGTGCCTCAGATGTACACTGACTCTCTCTTACACTGGTGATCTTTTTCTGTTGGAGTCTGTCCACTGAATGAGAATTGTTGAAATGCTGGTGGAGGTAATGTTCAGCTACCAGAATGGAAGTATTTTGCAGCAATTAGTACGGAAGCTTCAGCCACAGAACCTTGGTACACAATGAAGGATTGCACTGCTCAGACCTTCTGGCTACACAATGGCACAATGACATGGCCACCAATGGAATTGAAAAAGTAGTTTAGGTGTGACACAGTATATTAATAATAATAATCCTCCTGTTCTCTTGGAAAGCTGGTATAGTTTTATTTTCTTGTTTTATACACACCATACAGCACAAGTAAAATAGTACAGTAATACCTTGTTTTAAGAGTAACTTGGTTTAAGAGCTTTTTTCAAGACAAGCAAGCATTCTAAATTTTGCCTTGATCAACAAGTAATGTTTTTCAATGGTGGCTTTCTCCCCACCCTCCACCCCCACACTGCTGGATTACTGGTGATTCTCTGGTACATTTGGTCTCAAACAGCCTCCAAAGCAGAGGGAGAGATGTTCATTCATCCCTTGGACCAGCCAGGAACGTTTTCAAAGGGGAGTGCAGGCTAGGTTTTTTTTTCTTTATATTTTTCGTTAATTTGTTTTCAACATCCTTTTGTATTTTTCAAACCATTTCCAGTCCCGGGGAAGCTAGTCAAGTGTGTATAGGGCTACAAATTGCAATTTATTATTGTCACATTAAAACCCAAGTGTAAAACCCAGTTGTTAGTCCCAAGTAGAGCAGATTCCGCAGCCAGGTACCTAAACGATGGTGTGGATATGGACTTCTAGCCAACTTATTTTGTGAGTTTTGGCATTTTGTTTGTACAGTATGCAGTCTATGGTACTCCAGAACAAATCATCTGAGTTTCCATTATTTCTAGTGGGGAAATTTACTTTGATATAAGAGTGTTTTGGTTTACAAGCTTGTTTCCAGAACAAATTATGCTTGTAAACCAAGGTATTACTCTATCTTTATTCAGGATTTCATTATAAGTTCTCAGCATTGGACCTAATATTACTTCTCTAATACATTTGTAAATTTCAGTTGGGAGACCATCCGGGCCAGGTGCCTTGCCTATCTTTTGTTTATTCAATGCTTCTTGTAACTCTTCAATTGTTATTTCACGATTTAAAATTTCCTTTATTTCCTTAGTTGCTTTGGGGATATTTGCTTGATTCAGATATTGAGTTATATCCTTTATGTCTACTCCTTTGGATTTATATAAATTTGAATAAAAATCTGAGACGATTGCTCGCAATCGTTCTTTCTCCTGACAAAGATTACCCATCTTGTCTCTAAGTGCTCTAATGTATCCTGTGTCCTTTTTCTTCTTTATTTTGTAAGCTAGCCATTTCCCTGGTTTATTTGCGTTATCAAAATAATTTTGTTTACACTTTTTAATCTGTTTGGCTAGATCTTCTGCTTCCAGTATATGTATTTGATGTTTTACTAGATTTAATTCCTTTTTTATTCTTGATCTCTGTTCACATTTTCCTATTAACTGCTTTTCTAACTTACCAAGTTTTAATTTTAGTTATCTAAATCTCGCTTTCTTGTCTTTGTTTTTTTGGTTTTTTTTGCCGCATAGGCAATTATGTTACCCCTGAGGACTGCTTTAGCTGTGTCCCATATCTTTTGCAGTTCTATGTCTGCAGTATTGTTCTCCTTAAAAAATACTCTATCATTATAACTCTCAGCTATAAAATAAATAATTTGTGTCTACTTGCAACAATATTGCTGCTTACCATGAATGTAAAATCTAACTAAAGAATGCCTTTAAACAAAGCAATGTCGTTTACAGAAAATGTATGTCTGTCTGTATGTATGTATGTCTGTCTGTCTGTATGTATGTATGTATGTATGTATGTATGTATGCATGCATGCATGCATGCATACATACATGCATGCATGCATGCATGTATAAGAAGGGAGCCCTTAAATGCTATGAGACCTAGAGGGGAACAAGAATGAAAAAGCTCTCTGCACAGAGGGGAACACTTTACAGAAATTAAAAATAAGCAGGATTCACAACGAAGTACAAAGTGCAGAAGGTTTGTATCCATTCGTAATACAGCCCACATGGCACGCAGGGTGCTTGTGCAGGGGGAAATGCTGTGACGTCTTCCTGGTATTTTTCTGTATATTGTGTGTATGTGAAGGATGTGTACACTGCGTATTGTGACATAATGGGAATGTGAGGCCAACATTGTTGATCATTGCCTTACGTACACAGGCTCTTAATCCACAATGGTGGGCTGCATGGCTGGCTGCCATGGATGCTTGGAAGTGTTGTCTCCCTTACTAATAGGGTTACACCTTCTGTTTTGACATAGGGAGTTCATAAAGTTGCAGACCACTATGCAGAATGGCAGCATTGAGTGGGATCACATGGTCCAACTGTCTGGACTGGAGGGGTGTTTTCTCACGGACCCTGAGCAACTATTAGCCTCCCCCTCCAAAGGGAGTAGGGATGAGGAAACCACCAGCATAGCAAAAGCAATCCGGCTCCAATAACACTGGGAATGGATAGAAAAAAAGCATGGTATTGATGTTCTCAGTTTTTCTATGGGTGGGAAAAAAGCCCCACAATGAGTCATGCCTAAGTAACAGCATAGCCAGAGTTCCATGGTAGTCAGGAGGAGGAATGCTTGATCTGTGGTGTAGCAGGGATGGATCTGTGTATATTGCACACAGATGTAGATATAAATTAATAATTTGTTCCTGTGAACGTAGCAGAAAATCCTCTCCCAAATCCCTTGTCCTTGCTCTAAACTTTTTTTATTAATGCTGTTAATAAAGTTTGTGATCTCTCAAATGAGCAGCAGATTTGGGAGGTTCATATGAAGCCCAATTAACATATTCTATATCCAGATCTCAGTATTGAATGTTTAAGTGTTATTGGCACTCTGCTGCTTGAACAGAGCACTGGATCAAAAATGACAATTCTATCTGCATTTCAGCATATTATGTCATCTCCCATGGAACAGACTGTACAATGTACTCATATCCTTTCCAATTGCTCTCCTAGGGAATAACCTAATCTATAATGGTGCACATCTGTTGGTGTGACAACATGAAGCTCGCAGGCTTAAAATTGGAACCTGTTTTTGGTTTGCATATCTCAACATTGTGCATTTTTAAAAGTTGCAGATAATAAATTATGAATGAAAGACAGTGATTTTCCCCCACCCTGCACATTTTTAATAGGGGAAAAACCTCAAAGAACATCTCTGATGGAGCCACTGAAGTATGCATGGTATTGCAATATAACCAGCAAGTTGAAACTCCAGCACCTGGCTGGAATTGGCCCTTTCTTGTGGCAGACTGTGGTGGAAATCTCTAGTGGTAATGTAGATTGTGGGGTTGGGATGGTGGCAGCCCCTCTGGCTGTTCTTTCTTTCTCATCCCCTCCTATTCCCCTTCTCTTAAGCCTGTGCTCCAGCAGTGGTATTTTGATGTTTTGTTGATAGGCCTCTGCTTTATTGCTTCAGGCATGTCCAAAGTCAGGCCCGGGGGCCAAATGTGCCCCGTTTTCAAATTTTGAGTGGCCCGCTGCCTCTTCTCCCCGCTGACTCAGCCCATCACACATCCCCGCCAGCTGGCCCCTCCCCATACAAGATGGAGGTGTCAGCTTGCAATTTTATGGTTTGTGTGCCCTCCCTGCCTCTGTTCCCCCCCCAGCCACCTGCCCAGCCTACCTGCCCCCCCGGCTCCATTGCTACAGCTTCCTCCCCGCCTCCTTGCATGTTATAGAGACTTGTCCAAAGTCCAGCCCGGGGGCCAAATGCAGCGGAATGGTCAGCCCACACACACATTTTCACCTCACCAAACCTGGCCCTTCTTGCAAAAAGTTTGGACACCCCTGTTCTAATATCTCTTCAGTACACAGCTAGGAAAAGTGATGTTTTCCAACGGTGACTGCCATACCTACCCCCTTGCTGGCAGTGGCCGAGGGTGGGAAAAGGTGGAATTCTGGGAGTTGTAGTCTGTCATGTGTCTGAAGCTCTGGGCCATTGATGGCACCATTGGAAAAGGCCCCTGAACAAATAAGCAAGATAAGAGGCAAGCCAACCCCAGATCGCACATTTCAATAAGCATGATACCTGTACAAATGATGTGGTGTTGTGGTGCAGGTTGCCACTGTCGCTCTTGCAGTGAAGCATTTGTTTGAGCGTGTGACAAGTGGTAATGAAGGGCTGGAGACAGTGCTCTGGGTGCCATATGTGCAGACTGCCTGTGCCAGCTACCTCCTTCCTGGTATGATGGCACACATATTCCGGTGCCCTGTTTTTTAAATAGACAGCCACCAAGCAAAACAAGAAACAAAAAAACAGTCCTCCCTCAGTCCCCTTCCCACTGCCCTCCTTCCCCGGTCACCTCCCTACTTTGTCCTGCCATCTTTGGAGACAGTGGTCTGGCTTCCCTTCTGGGAAGTTCTTCCTGCCGCAAAATTCCAAACTATTGTCATGAAAGCTAAAATTCAAGAAATGAGTGTAAACAGCTAATGCCGATCCTGCCAAGAAAAAGATGAAACTGTGTCACATTTCATGCTTTTTTCTTGATGGTCCCTGGTTTTAGCCATCCCCAAGTACAATTTTATCGTACTGTCAATATTTCTCAGATATTGTCCATTGTTTTACGAGCTGTTGAATTTTCATAGGGGTAATTTTGCTTCTTTTAGTATAATTATGTAGACTTCTTTTTCTTCTCTTGCTATCTGTTGTGTTTGTAATAATCCATGACCTCCAGTTTTTCACATCAAATGTGATTTGTCTGTATCAGTTTTTGGATGTAGTGTGTGATGCAAGTTCATTAATTTCTATGTTTTTGATCCAATTATTAAACCTTCACTTTGGGTCCAATCTATTATTCCAGCTGGGTAACTAATTACTGAAACTGCCTATGTAATTATGGCTTTGATTGTATTTCCACCATTTAACTCTGTTTTAAATTTTTCCGTTTTAAAAAATGATCCAAGGTATTTATAATCATCATCAATTGATAATAATTTTATGATGTTACCATTTTCAAGCTCTATTCCATCTAGGTTTTGGATCTTGCCATTGTTGCATACAGAAAACTGCACCTGCATCAAGTCCTAATTTCATTTGAATATCTGTTAAATATTCACATTGTATCTAGCAGTGATTCTGTCTCAGTGAGGAATTCTGCATATATTTTAATATCTTCCATGTATAACAAATAATTGATTTTTCCTTCTTGATCTGAAATACGGTAGCCAGGAGACGTTAAACAGTAATGGTGGCCAAGAATCCCTTATAATAATCTTTGTTTAATGTTAACTTCCCAATTTGTCACCATAAGCCATTAAAACAGCTTTCCATTTTTCAGTGGTTTTTCTTAAGCAATCTCTGAATATATATCTATTTTCATTTCTGCTTTCTCGTCATTGTTGGCACAAGGAGAGAGACCCAAGGGTACAACTTTGGTGGTGCATAGAGGCAGTCAAACATAAACATCAGAACTCAAGCACTAAACATCTGTGGAGGGAATGATATGTTTGCAAAATCACTGATATTTAAGAAGCAAATTAACAACTATTTGCAATTGTTTTAAATTGGTAAGTAACCAAAGATTTTGGAACAACTTGCTCCCTTGCCATGTCTCAGTGCCATCATTGGGACTCTCAATTTTTAATGGGTGCCTTCCTGCCCAGACAGCACTACTGTATCTTCCTAGCACTGGCAGCTTGGTTTGAGACAGCTCAAGAGTTCTGTCTATCACTGCTGTAAGTCTACATATCTGTAGGCAGTTCTGTTATCCACCACCTGTGGACACCCCCCCCCCGTAGCGGACCCTTGCTTTGGGTCCTTGTTGTTATTATTATTGTTTTACAAAAGAAACAAGGAAATGTAAGTGATTTTCCAGAGTTAATGTGTCTCTGGTTCCCCTGTCTGCAGAATATCTTTTATGAGGTAAATATTTATGTCTTCAGATTCCCTGCAGGCCTGAGTAATTATTTAGTACAAGGCAAAGAAAGACTGCAGGATAAATCTGCTTTAGCCGTCAAGTAACAGAGTGAATGCATTTTCCAAAATCCTTTGCTAAACCACCAGAACTGGAGAGATACCAAACCAAAAACATTCTTTCCTCTGAGAGCCTATTAAAGATGTTAGGAAACTAGATCTTTTGGAAAGAAACAGACTTTTCTTCTTTGGCCAGTTTTATTCTCCCTTGAAGGCTGCAGTAGAGGATTGAGTGAATGATTTCCTGCGGCTTGCTGCTGTGAAACATGAAATATTTTATTCTGTAAAGCTTATAGAATAAACAAATCAAGGACAGAAAATGTCAGGGTTTTTTTTAAAGGCCAGGGGATGTTCCACTTCTAGGGAGTTCTTGTTTTTTTTTCTGTTGACATATTCCAGACCTGTCCCTCTCTGTCATTTTCTGTGGCTCTCTTCAATGCCAATCCACACTCTTTCTAAAAGAACTAAAAACCCACCAGGCAAAATAAACTGGGATGTAGGCCCTAAAGGAGGTCTGGGGAAAGGAAATACATTGGCATGAAGAATTAAAGGCATGTCCAGACTGGCCCTGTTAGTCCAGGCTGGTGTGTCTAAAACAGGGTTGGTTGAGGTCAAGAAATGGAGTGATAAAGCATGTGATGTGACCTTCACATCCAAACAGCTTGTTGACCTCATATAACCGCATTTCCAGTGTCCTGCAGTGGCAATTTGTGTAAGGGTGGAGTCTGGGAGAAAGAAAGGCGATAGGTCCAAGTATGGCTAGGAATGGCAGAGGTAGAGAAGGGGAGAGAGACAAATGATCGGATTGCTTGCAGGCCACAAAGCAAATTAAAAAGGAAAGAGGTGTGTGTGTGTGTGTGTGTGTGTGTGTGTGTGTGTGTGTGTGTGTGTGTGTGTGTGTGCATTTAAACATGAGATTTCTCTAAATCTAAAGTAAAAACAACTTTCAACACTCTGTTGCGTGGATCCACACATACCTTTCTGTTCACACTTTGCCTGCTAGCTACACTTACGTTTTCCATCTCTCTTTTGCATGCACACACACACACACACACACACACACACACACACACACACACA
>JAHTLZ010000108.1:4257198-4275080 GCA_023846285.1 Phrynocephalus versicolor
AAAGAAAGAAAGAAAGAAAGAAAGAAAGAAAGAAAGAAAGAAAGAAAAATCTCTAGTTACTATATTCTGCATAAGAGAAAAAAATGTGTTCAGTTTCCCTAATTTACATTTTTTTTAAATTTAGGGCTGCAGAACCCTCTGCATGTTTACTTAGGTAAGTGTGCATTAGGAATGCTGTCCAAACTGGACTTATTAGGAAATGTATTGTTGAACCTTGGCAAGCGTTTCTGAGGGAATCTGGTCCCTGTCAAGAGTTGAGTTAATTGCTTTAGGATTCTGTGTCACAATAAAAAATCCTTGAGACTAGCAAACTCTCCTAGAAGTCAAATGTAGTTCCAATTAAAACACGTCTCCATCAGGCATTCTTTAATGAACTCCGCAAAGTTCTTCTGCCCCTGACCTCAGGAAACTTTCAAGAGTGCCTGCAGGTGGAATTCCTCCTTGAAATAACAGTGTTAAGGGAGGAATGTAGCACAAGTGTATGAGCTATATATCAGGCATACTAACCACAATAAGGATTTTTCTAAAAACTGGATTTATGTCCAATGTGGAGTCAAATGGCAAGTCTAGTTTGTGATCAGATGGCACATTGTACCAAGAATGAAGCTAAGAAACATTGTTTCATCCAATCAAATAGAAATAACAAATCAGCCATGCTAAGAATTCCGGCCAACAATAATTTAAAGCCAATAGTGGTAGCCCCCAATGTTGCATATTGGTATATATAAATACCCACAGCCATATGTCAGTGTGTCTCAAGTTTTGACACAAGAATCTGGCATTGTGGAAGGCATCTTTTGAAGACTGCCTTCAAAGGTTCTTTGGTTTTGAACAGATGGCCACTGTGCCCTCTAGGAAAACTCCACAGTCCATCTCCAACTTGGCATGGGCCCAGTGTTCAGTCAGTACATATCCCTTTGGAGGATATGTCATGTGGTCTTGGCAGTGACAGCGGTTGCCTTTCCTAATGCAAGAACCAACTGTTCCACCACCACCACCACAATATTTCATGCAAATCTTTCCAAATCTGTTCTCTCTGTCAAAAGGAAATTTGTGGCAAAAATCCATCATTGATTTGGAAATTCAAGGTACCACCATTATCCCAGTGTAATATGCGATGATCTATTTTGTGTAAGCGTTTCATTCTAACCTGCTGGTCTCCAGAGCTTTTTTTTTTTTTTTGCTGCTGTTGCTGCTGAAAAGAGAAACAATGACCTGATTTTACAGGTTGGCAGATTTCAGACTGGGTCAGCTGGCTAGTTGTAGAGCCAATTTCCAAAGCTACTTTACAGCAGAGAAGAATTTTGGAAATAATGTAATAAGAGTTGTGAGCATTCAAAGTAAAAGCCATGCATTTTTTCAATGAAAGAGAGCTGGCATTGGGGAAGAAATTTAAAAAAACACACACCCTGAAGTAAGAAGTCCTCTTGTCTGGTATGGTTTTTGACTATTTGCTCCTACCAGACTCACAACTCTGTTGTTGTCGAAACTGCTTGAGACTATGAACCTGTGAGAAGCTCTTTTAACAGAGTCAGCAGCAAAGTGTTCCTGTGAGCTTTTAAACTCTCATTATTTTTCTGTTCTGTGGAGCAATGAACCAGGCAGAAAGCTACGCTTAAATAAAAGTTACAAGGCTTATTTAAAAGCATTTGATAGAAAAGTGTATCCTAAACTCAATTTCCCGAGACATGATCATATGGCCCACTGACTCTCAAGAAACATGTTAAGACCTGGAAGGTTTGAACAGACTGAGAGGTAGAGATGGAAGTGGTAATGCAACAGTGAGAAATAGCCAATGAATGGAATAGTTAAAGCCCAGTCCTACTTCCAAAATACTGGACTTCTATTTAGTATCCCTGGGGAGAGGAGCAGCCTCGAGGTGACATTCTAGATTCTTCCAATAACAATCACATGGTCGCTGTTTGTCTGGTGCCTTCACCTGTATAGGAAGATAATTGTATGTAACTTATGGTCAGGTCGTGTTACCATTCTTCAGCTTCTTGAGAAATGCATATTATTGCTGAAGCATGACAGATCTGACTGTAGATCAACGCAAATGCAGAGGTGCCAAAAAAAATGTTGAAGATTCTGATTTTCATCTCCCTTGCAATCCCAGCTACTTGGTACTAATATATAGTACCCGAAAGACCAGTGTCGACCCGGCCCACCAGGTGCTGGTGCTCTCACTCCGGGTGGCCACTCCTCAAGAGGCCCATAAGGTATCTACCTGCAGTCAGGTGTTCTCAGTGGCCGACCCGCCTATGTGGAACAAATTGCCATGCAATATTTGCCAAGTTGAGCCCTTAACAACCTTTAAAAGCTGGCTTTTAAAGGAAGTTTGCGGCAATCTGTAATGTATTGTTTGTCGCTCCCCCAGTGTTTCTTGTATTTTCTGCCATCTTTAGCTTTAGCCTTTTGTGTGCTTGTTGGATTTGTATAGAGTGAGATCTGTTTGTTTGATCCTCTTGGTTTATTGGTTTTTCTTTTTGGCTTGTTGATTTTAACCTTTGATTATTTATTTGGCTTTCATTGTAAACCTCCCAGAGTCCCTCGGGGGAAATTGGAGCGGTCTACAAATGCAAAAATGAATAAATATAAATATAAATAATGTCCTGCAGTATGATAGTTGATAGCACAGAGGGTATGAGAAACTGTAATGCAGAAGCAGGGTTTTGCTACATTTGTTATGCTTCTGGCTTTCCATCTATTAGTTGGAAAGCATATTTAAATATTTATTGAAAATATTGGTTAGTATCCTATTGAATAATTATACCAGTATAAGTGCAAGGGTATAAACTGTACTTACTAATGATGAAGCTCATTTGCCACTGGTTTTCCCACCCCCACCACCCAGTGTCAAGAGATCCCTCTGGAGCTCCTCACAATCTCTCTCAGTTTTAACTACCCTCTATAATTTTGTGTCATCGGCAAATTTGGCTACCGTGCTATTTACTCCTACTTCTAAATCATTTATAAAGAGATTGAATAGCAGGGGTCCCAGTACAGAACCTTGGGGGACCCCACTCTTTACCTCCCTCCACTTGGAGAAGTGTCCATTTAGTGCTACCCTCTGTTTCCTGTCCCTTAGCCCGTTGCTGATCCAGGACAAGACCTGCCCCTGTATTCCATGACTGGCGGCAAGTTTATTCAAGAGCTTTTTGTGCAGGACCTTGTCAAAAGCCTTCTGAAAGTCTAAAGAAACAATGCCAACTGGATCTCCCTTATCCACATGCTTGTTCACATTCTCAAAAAATTCCAACAGATTAGTGAGGCATGATTTGCCCTTGCAAAAGCCATGTTGGCTCTCCTTCAGCAGCACCTTCTCTTCTATGTGCCTATTAATTTTACCTTTTAGGATGGTTTCCATCACTTTACCTGGGACACATGTCAAACTGACCAGCCGGTAATTTCGTGGATCACCTCTGGATCCTTTTTTGAAGATTGGTGTTACATTCGCTACCTTCCAGTCATTGAGCACAATGCCTGATTTGAGGGAAAGATATATATTTTGGCTAGGACCTCAGCAATTTCATCTTTAAATTCCTTGAGAACTCATGGATGGATGCCATCTGGTCATGGTGATTTGTTAGCATTTAGTTTAACAAGACATGCTAGGACCTCCTCCCTGGTTATTTCTATCTGGCTTAATTCTTCATTTCCCTCCCTACAAATATAGGCTCTTTTTGAGGGCATTTAGTCTCTGTCTTCTTCAGTGAATACTGAAGCAAAGAAGTAATTGAGTCTCTCTGCACTCTCTCTTTCCACTTTAATAATCCCTTGCCTTCCATTGTCGTCTAATAGTCCAATGGCCTTCCTAGTTGGGTTCTTACTTCTAATGTATTTAAATAAGTCCTTGTATTACTTTGAGTGTTTTTAGCTACACGGTCCTCAAAGTCTTGCTTTCCTTTCCTGATTGTGACATTGCATTTGTTCTGCCAGAATTTATGTTTCTGCCTGTTGTCCTCATTTGGGCAAGCCTTCCATCTTCTAAATGAGCTTTTCTTGCTTTTGATCACTTCCCAAACAGCTCCTGTAAGCCACACAGGAGTCCTCTTGGACCTGGCAGTGCCCTTTTTCCTTTTGGGTATGCATTCAATTGGGTCTCTGTTATTGTTCTTGTGAACAGCCTCCATGCCTCTTGGAGTGTCTGAACTCTCTCATTTTTCACTTTCAGCTTCTTTTTTACTAGTTTCCTCAAATTCTCTGGCCAGCAAAACCAGCAAAGTCTCCTTTGTGAGTGGTGGTGGTGGTTCTAAAATGATGATTATGGTGTCCTTGTTGTCAGTGGCACCAGCTCCATTTTATGCGAATGAGCTTCTGAAGTACTGAATAGTGAACTAATAATAAAATAACTGAGTAAGGATGGCCAACATTGTGTTATGATGAATTGAGGCAAATTTTAAAAAATTGTAACTATGTATAACCATTTACTCATTGTTGCAAGAACTAGGAGAGACTAGGGTGTTACGTTATTCTGCCATTTCCATTTTTAAACACAACATTGCCATTGATGACATTACTTCTCACTTGTGAGCATCAAATAGCATGCTAATTTCCGTATTTAAATACTAATGACTCAGGGACAACCTACGTATCGTCCAGCGATCAACCTCGGCCCATCCAGTCCGGCAGTTGCGAGAACACACCCTCCAGGTCGCCACCCCGAAAGAGGCCCGAAAGTCCATCACCCATAATCGGGCCTTTTCGGTGGCTGCCCCTACACTCTGGAACAGCTTACCACCTGATGTGCGCTCTGCAGAGTCCCTGTTAGCCTTTCGCCAAGCTTTAAAAACCTTTCTTTTTAGCGAGGCTTATGGTGGCGTAACTTAACCTTTTTTTCTTTTCTTTTTTGCCTGCCATCTACATGGTTGCTATCAATTATTGCTGCTGAGCTACGACTTTAAGTCAAGATGCTAAGATGCCTCAGATGTTTTAAATTGTTGTTTTATCTTTGCTGTTGTTATTCGTACTGTTGTTTTATCTCCTTGCTTTGTATTGCATTGCCTGCTGACTCACTCAGCTATTTTGGAAGCCGCCCAGAGTTCCGTGCCAGAAGATGGGCAGGGTAAAAATTCAATAAATAAATAAATAGATAAATAAATAAATAAATAAATAAATAAATAATACTTTTAAAATACAAATCCCCAAATCAAAGAAGAACTGACCAATCTATACAAAAGAGAAACCAAATCAAAGAAGAGAACCTGTGATGGGCAGTTTTCTGATGGTCCCCTCAAACCAGAAGCTGGCACTGTGTCCATCTCTCCCTGTATTGTTTCTAGTGAGTGTCAACAATTTTCCACAATTGTCGTGGAGGTCCAAGACCTATTGCCAATATCCTTTGAGTGATGATGGCAGGGACTGAAGCTGGGGACCTTTTGTAAAGCCATATGCTCTACAGCCGACCTAGTTTTTTCAAGACAGTATATAGCCTTTAGCACCAGAATCCTCCTCCTCATATACAACAGTGTACGTCAAACAGTGTAAGCTGCTTGTCTTACACCAAGCGTGAATTAGTTGGGCTCTGCCCTTTATTTTAAGTAGATGTCTAAATGGAAATTATCACATATATATCTATCCCACACATTCTATTCCGCCATGTTCCATGCTGAATTTTAACATACTCCCCTCTGCATACCATTGTCCCCCTGCCTGAGAGTTGCTTGCATCGTCTCAGATCTTTTTTTGCCTATCTTTATTTTATTTGGACCAGGAAGGAATCTCAAAAGGAATGAAAAGAGTGCTATATTCCTCCTCCGCACACAAACGCCCTCCCCACAGTAGCCTCAGTCTAGTAACAGGCATCAATGTTGGCCTTGGGTTTGTTATTGGAACGGCCACTGGTGATTTGCCTTAAATAGAACCCGAGCAAACCCGCTCAGTTTGTTTTCCTTGACATCGTATTGAACGGCGCTTTCCAAGAAACAAGGAGGGGGGAAACCGGGATTTACAGTGGTGACTTTGACTCCGCTTGGCAAGAGCAAAAGATGGTCCACTAAACAAGAAAAATACAAGCATTAAGTAAAGGGTCATTCGGAGAAGCAGTACTTTTTGTGGCCCATGGGTTTAAAAGTAATAAAACCTCAGAAAAGCAGCTGGTAAGGACATTTATTCAGGGCTTCTCTCTCTCCCTGCCTCCCTACAGAATCCATCTTCAGTGCACTCTCTTGGCATTAGCCAGATAATATTTTTTTGTCCCATGTTTCCTTTCATAAATAATACATAGAGGGCAATCCTATGAGACTAAGCTCTACTGACCTTTAAATTGGAGCTTCTTTGGGAATTCAGTGGGTTCCTCCTCAGATCTGACTGCTCTGTTACCACTTATAAGCCACTTTCCCCAGGGGCAAAAAGAACAAATCAAAACCACCTGAAATAATTGCCATTATTTGAGTAATACAATGGTGTCTCTACTTACAAGCAGCTCTACTTAACAAACAATTCAACTTAAGAGCGGAAAACTGTTGGCGTTTTAATTGCTGCCTTACAAATTTTAGATGCGGTCTGCTCTACTTATATTTTTTTCATTTTTTCAATTTTTCAATTTTTTTTAGATACGGCTGCTCTACTTACAAGTTGTTTGACTTATGAGCATGCATTCGGAACGGATTAAACCTGTAAGTAGAGGTAGCACTGTACATGTTTTCTGTAAGACAAACCTTTATTATTATTGTCTTGGTGAAATGCAGTGGCTGGCTTAAGACCATCTCTTATTTACATTTTTTCAGCCTTGCTCCTCAGCACTGTCTGCTATACCATGGCTTAAGTGCACTTTAAATTAGAGCCATTTGGGGAGTTCAGTGGAGTTTGAAGACATGACCCACCTAAGTATCCAATGAACTACATCAATGAGAGCAATTTCATGCAATATGCAATGGCAAAGGCATACGTGACACACCATTTGTGTTTGTCATAAGGCTGTACTAAGTGGAAATATGATTGGATACACACAAACCCCACTGTCCAAAAGTACCTGTCTGCTTAGGTACCATATCCTGCTTCATTTCTCAAGCAAAATTAAGAACTAGAGATCTTTTTTAAAAATGTAATTACAGTGGACCGTTGTATAACAAATGGTCTGTATAACATAAAATCTGTACAACATAAAACATTCTGGAGATAGGGGAAATTTGCTTAACAGGATCATCGATGGGGCAAATCCATACAACATAAAAATGGTCGCGATTAGGGATTACTCCATTTTCAATGCATTCCTATGGGAAATTTGTATAAAGGAAAATTTCCTTAACATAATTTCATTTGGAACAAATTAATTCCTTTATACAAGGTACCACTGTATAAGTCTCAATTAAAAACTAGATACAACCCGGTATTTTCTCCAGCTCTGATTTCTACACTTGGCACATGCTTAATCCCAGCTGCTCTGATAGGTTTTAATGTTGTGTTTATGTACTTGCACTTCTACCCAATGTTGGCACGTTCTCCCTGTAGGAAGATTCCCATCTTTATTACAATTGCATGATCAGCAGATTCAACAATTAATCAGAGGGTGAGATCAGAGGGCAGAGGTTAAGCCACCTGCCCAAGGAAGCAGGGAAGTAGATGAGCAAATAGAAAGAGGTGGGATACAGCAAATGTCAGACCCACATTTCAAAAATAAATTCCAGGCTATTCTGGAAGTACTGGGAAGGGGTGCAGGATAAGGCCTTCTGCAAATGTGCAAACACCTTAATTATTCTTCACCTAGCGGGGATGATAGCCCTGGATGACCAGTCATACTCTCTGGTGGAAAACACTGGTTCTCGTAGGTTTGCAGTTAGAGATGGGCACGACCAGGGAAAATGATGTTTTCGAGTTGTCGTGTGTCAGAGCCGGCCCGTTTCAGCTCGTTTCCGTTTTTCGTGAAATTGTTCAAAAATTTGTCGTTTCGTTTGTCATTTTTTCATCTGTCGTTAGTACTGGTTCGGGGGGGTAGCAGGCTCCTGGAGACACCTCTCTGGGGTGGGTGCCTCCTCTGGCCCGCTATGAAGGGAAAGTGGGCTCCTGGAGGCACCTCTGTGGGGTGGGTGCCTCCTCTGGCCCGCTACAAAGGGGTACGCATAGCCAATTGGATATGCATACCAAGTTGCAGTGGCAGACAGAGACACCTCTTTTCGATGCCTCTACTCTGACTCACTAAGAAGGACAGCATACTGGCATACGGTGCACTTGGGAGCGAAGCGCTCTGGGCACAGTCTATGGCTCACCAAGAAGGGAAGTGTACTTGCGTGTAGTGCAGTGCAAGTACACAGATCTGGCTTAGGGTTAGGGTTAGCGCAAGGGCTAGGCTTAGGGTTACGGGTAAGGTTAGGGTGAGTTTGTGGGGTGCACCTCTGGGTGCCTCTCTAACCCACTAAGAAGGACAGTGTACTGGCGTATGGGTTAGGCTTAGGGTTAGGGTTCAGGTTCGGGCTACGGTTAGTGGGCTTTTTATGCCTGACTGGCACATCCCAGAAGTCTCGGTCAAAACCTGGTCAAGTGAACATGCGATTGGTGGAATGGCTCCAAAAATTTGCATGGTCCACTCCCATGGCCAGCCCATCATTGCGCAGGTGTAAACAAATAAAAATAAAATAAAATAAAATAAAATCAATGGAGACGTTTTGTTGCAAGAAAAACCCACTGCTGCTACTGTAAAAATTCAGGCAGTTTTAAAATAGCTATTTTCGCATGTTTCTGTGGTGCCCAGGAGAGGAGGGGGGGAGGCCGGGGACCCGCCCCCCAGAAACCACCGCTCTGGTAGGTGCCCTCAGGCAGGCAGGCATATTTTTGCCTGCTTTTTTGGCCGGGAATCGGGGTTTTTTTATTTTTAAAACTTTTTTTCTGTGCCGCGCCGCTTGGCGAGTCGGCGAGACGATGAGGATGCCCAGCCCAGGAGAGGGGGGGGAGGCCGGGGACCCCCCCCAGAAACCACCCCTCTGGTAGGTGCCCTCAGGCAGGCAGCCAGGCATATTTTCGCCTGCTTTTTTGGATGGGAATCGGGGTTTTTAAAACTTTTTTTCTGTGCCGCTTGAATGGCGGCGGCGAGCCGGCGAGGCGGTGACGTTGGCGGGACGACGAGGATGCTTTTTTTGCCAGGCATATTTTCGCCTGCTTTTTTGGCCGGGAATCGGGTTTTTTTAAAAAAAAAAAAACTTTTTTTCTGTGCCGCTTGGCATCGTGCGATCGCTGCGATGCCGCCAGGAACGACCACGACATATCAGACCCAATTTTTCTTTAGTCGGTTCGAGTTCAAGTTCTGGCGGAGTAATTGTCGTTCTTCGTTCCGTTACGTAACGGAAACGAGGAACGGAAACGGAAACAAGGATTTCGCTGAGTCGTGCCCATGTCTGTTTGCAGTACAACTGGCACTATATTTGGGTGTCAGGCAACTGGCAAACAGGAATAGTCCAGGGTACAGGTAGAACATTTTTGTAAGCGCAAGTGGGAGCAGCCAGGGTACAAAAGATGCCTCTCTCTCTCCCTGACAGGAAAGTAGTGGAAGGTGGGGGCATCAGCCATAGGGCAACACACAAGGGTAGGATACAGGTTGGCCTTTTTGAATGTGGCCATGATAGAGACCAGCCATACAGCTCACAACATCCAAGGGACATTCTGTAGCAACAGAGTCTAGGGACAGGATGGCAAGGCCTGTTTGGTACAGACAATGGTACAAACATGGTGGCAGTACTGCAGGTTGAGAAGACGGAACGGGTACAATGTTTGACTCACCCTCTCAACCTAATAGTTTGGCATATGGAAGACACGTGTGTGCTTGATACAACTTTGTGCGCCAGAAAGATGGCAGGGAATTTCTACCAGTGTCCAAGGCACTGAGCAGTTGCAGCAAAGGGATTGCCAAAATTGGGACTGCCATTGCATCACCTTTTCCGGGAAGTGGCAGTGGGACCCCAATTTCTAGAGTCCTGGAGTAGCAAAGGGCACTCGGTGATATGGTACTGGATTCTTCCATTGATGTGGCTACACTTCTGGGCAGAGAAGGGTGGGACAGGATGGGTCAAGAAGACATTCATGCCCTCCAAGCTTTGCGAGTTCAACGCAGACCCTTAGTGGAGAGATGGCCATCTTTAGCCAGCTGATCCCAATGTTCCAGGGCTTGGTTGGCACAATGAGAGGACAGTCTGGGTGCATGGGGGACTTCTATGGAGGGAGAGCAGCAATTTTTTCCCAGCCTGAAGTGGTGGCCCTGGCCTGCAAGCTACAGATTTGTTGAAGAAGAAGGAGTACATTCTAGCAACTTTTGTGCCCCCACCTTACTCCAGTTAAACAATGGGCAATGCCAGCTAACTTTCCATCCCACGCAGTAGCAGCCAGTGAAGGTCTGGCTACTACCGAGAGATCACACAGAGCAGGAATGTACTACTGACGTTCATTGTACCCCAGACAGCAGTAACAACCACTAAAATCTAGAGTCCAAGCCCCTCATCCCTGCAACTACAAGCTTCCTGTATTGACAAGCATGGCAGGGGCCTGTCCTGCAGATACACTACTCCAGAAGAAGGACATGAAAGAGAGAGCGGTAGACATTTACATGCAGGAGCCCTGCAAACCAAAAGAGACCAACGTTTTTCTTTCTGGGCTGAAGTGGATTCTGTTGTGTAATCTCCAGGCTTATAAACAGGGTACTTCAAGGTCCAGATGCAGGGGAGTGGTATCAGGAGATAGCTATCTAGTCTCATGAGCTCCCAGAGGCAACAGAAAGCTGGACTAGATGGGCCCTTGGCCTGATCCAGCAGGGCTCTTCTTATGTTGGAGAGGGTGTTGCTGAGATGGCAGTGGGACTGCTATCTTACCCACTGACTGTTCCCAGTGGATCAGGGGATCCTGTCTGCCCACATTGCTCACACCTGAAACCTAGATCTGTAGAAATACTTATTTTCCTTAAAGTCATCCTACCATTGCAGGGCTTCCCTGGAGTCCCCTTCAAGTACGAGGAAATGGTGCACTCTGCTCACTGATACTAGGTGCACCAACTCTACTTCCAACGGTTACTCCAAGACTATGTTCTCTCACTCAACTCTGCACTGCACCATGCATTTGGCACAACCCCTACCCACCCTGGTCTTGCTATTGCTCCTGCCATTGCTGCCCGGAGTATCTGGCTATTCTGCAGTGTCACTTTTTTAAAAGGGGAAAATAATGACTATATGGAGCACATACAGACCGTTACAAAGTTCCAGATATTCAGACCGTTTGAATTCTTAGAAGTCCAAATCCGACAAGTTGTACAGTAATTCCAAATCCCAAACCTGAATTTTGCTGCTGGTGAACAGACCTAATTGAGACCTCAGGCGTGAAAACAAATTCACGCTTATCTCCCGACTGACACATGATGAAGTGAAAGCAGGTTAATTCGCCAAATGCAGATTGAAGCAAAGCTCATGTTAGAATAGCTGCATAATCTTAAGGATTGTGCTTTTAATGATTTGTTAACTGTACTGTGTAGTTTGGTCCTGAGCCTCCCTTTCTTTGCCAGCACTTCTGTTTGGCATGTAGGCAAAATTGAGCCTGCTGAATTTCTCCTCATCAAGCCGCGTTTGAAAGCATTCGGGTTGTACTTGGGGAGAAAGTCTGTAGCCTTTTGTAGTAGTCACTAACCTATACTTTATAACAGGTTATAAAAACAAAATGTGGTGATGGCATCTGGCCTGGATGCTTTCAAAAGGGGATTGGACAGATTTCTGGAGGAAAAGTCCATCACAGGTTACAAACCATGATGGAGATGTATCTCCAGGCTTAAAACTGGGGTACTTCAAGGGCCAGATGCAGGGGGGTGGTAACAGGAGACAGATATCTAGTCTCATGCGCTCCCAGGTGCATCTGGTGGGGCCACTGTGAGATACAGCAATCTGGACTAGATGGGCCTTTGGCCTGATCCAGCATGGCTCTTCTTATGTTCTTATGTTCTAAAGTACTCACTTGACAATCAGGAAGAAAGACAACTGGCCCTCAGGTAAAAACTTAAAGCTAACAGCCAAAAGCCTGCTCCATATGGGATGGGGTGGGTGGGGGTGTGGGGGCTATGCAAAAAGGTTTAATGTACAGACAGACTATTGTGAGTTTCTAGTGCAGATGCGGACTGCATTTTAGTCTAGGAAACCTACTTAGCCACTGAATTATTAGTCAGACATAACTATGTTTCATGGGATAAGTGTGTAAGGCCAATATGTCATGTTTAATATCAATATGATGATTTCTTTTACATCTTTTAAAACTGTAATTGTTCTATTTTGATTGTACTGTATATCGTCTATGTGCTGTGTTTAATTTTAATTTATGCTACTGAGATGCTGTTAGCCATTCAGAGTGGCCTTGTAATAAGTGGGTCAGGATAAAAATAAAATAAAATACAATTTTAAAAAAGGGAGTTTATGGAGAATATTTTTTGGGACAGTTTCTTTTATACAAGGTCTTTAAATCTCTCTCTCTCTGTCTGTCTCTCTCTCTCTCTCTCTCTCTCTGTGTGTGTGTGTGTGTGTGTGTGTGTGTGTGTGTTGATTTCTGAGAGCTCACAACCAGGAGAATAAATTTCTTTCAGCAGTAAAGATTCTCAGGTGTCCCTTTATTATATTCCATCTCTCATTTGCCTTGGATCTGTGCTGGGATTTTTACTGCAGCACTAAGAGTCTGCAAACGCTGTCTGGGTCACTTGGCTGGGCTGGAAGACAATCATTATCTGCAGACACAGACTTGTAATATGGATGCCAATGGCAGCAACCCGTGGAAAAATCTATGAAGGCTCTGTCAGTGCATGGCAAGGTGTAGGTCTTTTTCATTACCATTATGCTGAAAAGGGTTTCAGTGTTCCAGAGATGAGGCAAGATGACAAGCCATATTAAGTCTTTATTTTATTATCTAGGTAGACAAAGGGAACATTTAAAGTAACTGTCCATTATATACTCCCAGGCAAGTACTCAAAATGCAGAAGTTTGACAAGAAATGAGTTTAAGCAACAGCATTTTGAAACAATTCCAGGACATCTCACTAGAACATGGTGGCTTAGATCTTTATGTGTTTCTTAGATCTTTATGTGCATCTCATTCCTTTACACTTAGGTACATTTCAATAAAAGAGAAATATTTTCTGCTTTCAAAGAGCTTTCTTTAATTTGTAGAAGGATAATGGACACACTAAATAAATATTAAATAAATTTCACCCTAAACTTCATTTTATGTATGCAAGGTTCCCTCTAAAGCAGGGGTGCTCAAACTATGGCCCGGGGGCTGGATACGGCCCCCCAGGTCCTGAATCCAACCCCCAGGACCAATTGCAGACCCCCATCTCCTGCTTTGAGAGCAAGTGAGCAAGCAAGCCTCCGCAGCTGCTTCTATTCTTCAAAGAGGTGGGCTATGTCATTTCTTCCACTCCCACCCACCCCCTGCCCAGATGATTGGCATACTGGCTAGCAGGTCAGTTCAAAGTGGGAGGGCCACAGCAAGGTGCCCCGCTCCCCCCAGCCATCTGAGCCAGAGCAGCCATGGCAGTGGACCAATGGAGGGATGGACGGTGGATGACCGAGGGGAAAACAGAGTGACTTCCTGCCCATCCAGCCCACTCTGAGCTGCCGCCTTGCTCCATGGAGGGAGGGAGGGAGGGAGGGAAGGAGGGCGCCCAGCCATGGCTGGAGGCGGAGGCCACCGCTGCCACCACCAGGTTAGGGACCAGCGAGGGAGGGAGGTGCAGAGAAAGAAGAGAAGGGAAGGGAAGGCAGACAGTGGCCTGGGCCTGGTTGCTTGGAAGCTTGCAGGGCTGCATTTGTCTCCCATTGGTGACAGGCGGGCTGGCAAGTCAACCGAGTGCCACAGCCTGTCTGGACTCAGCAAGTGAGCAGGCTGCGGGTGACTTTGGACAGGCCTTCCTGCCTCCCCTCCCTCTTTCCCAGCCCTCCCTCCCTCCTAGCAACGGTGCAGTGCCCAGGGTACATGGCCGGATTCACACTCGGTGGTGCCAGCCTCAGGATGGCGACTCAGAGCAGGAGGCATCACTGGTGTCCCGGAGACACAATGACCATGGGGGGGGCTCCACACACTTGCCCCTCCCTCCACCCCTTTTTCTATGCTGGCCTTTTTTTTGGACTGTGGTCTGCCCCCCAGCAGTATCTGGGGGGGCAGTGGACAGGCCCATTGTTTGAAAACTTTGAGGACCCCTACTCTAAAACATGCACTCCTCTATTCCTCTTTGCCCAGGGTTTTTCCTTCCTTGCCCACCCGCTATGACCACTTTTGTTTCATACATGACGGAACCCGCTGGGAACATAGAACAGAGCCTTGCACAGTGGGGCCAGAAATTAGAGGGGACATTGGGTGTATGCTTATGAGTAGTAAAACCTTTCTGGATTTCCTTATGATTATGGTTTGTCTGTGATTTCAGACATCCACAGCTCTATGGCCACTTTGCAGAGAAACTGCATCATCTGATAGTTTCAGTTGTGAAACTATACTATACTACTACTACTACTATAATATAATTATTTGCATTTTGAAAACTTTTAACAAAAATGAAAAACATTGTTGTTCACACCCTCACCATGCCACATGGTGCACACTGAGTCAATTCTCTTTTTCTTTTTCTTCACATATTTGTTTAATGGCTTGTCTTATGATTATAAATTTTCTATAAATTGGGCTGCTGAAAGGCTAGGTCAACGTTCATCACAGTACAATAGGAATATTTACAAAATGTATGTTGTGATTTGAATGCAAGGAATCATACTCCTGTTTTATATTAATACATATTACTGTGCATTCCTGTGATCAAACATTATGCTGGAGTGGGAAGGATAACATGAGTGTCTGTGAAGATTCTCAGTCATGCAGGTGAGGTTATCTGGAAGTTGAGTCATGGCGACTGGACTTCTTTTCTTGAGAATTCTAAACTTTTTTGCTACTCATCCAAGTAGCTTTGTCAGTAGTCTGAGGAAAGTTAGTGATGAGGCCTCCAATTTATCGTTCACCTTGATTTCACATCACCCTAGCTAGAGTAGGCCCATTAGAGAGACAACAGCTTGGGGTGTATGAAAGTCCCACCTACTTGCACTTGTCCAATTCCCCCTAAGGAGTACAAAATTAAACAATATTTTAAACAAAGGAATAGTGACGGGATCAAAGGGTGGAGGTTTGAAGGAACCCAAAGTAGAAATTGTTTCTATGGGAAAAGGCATAATGTTTCACAATGCAGCAGCAGCATTGTCTTAACCGAGAAGTGTTCCTCTCCTGATGTGTCCTGCATATGCTTGCTATGTGGTAAATTCCAACAGAAAGCAGAAAAGACCTGGTTGAGTTCTTCCACATCATGCTCATTCATGTTGTAGTTTCGTGTCTTTCATTTACCACAACAGATTCCTGCCCCCATTTCTGCTTCTTGGCATCTGCCTCAGACTTAATGACTACAACAGAGCATTCCTTCTTCAGATTATAACCAAACAAGGTTAGGAATATTTTATACCCTCCTTGGCTCAGGCTAGCTGGTTTGTTTCACAAAATGTCCTTTGTTTCTCACCACGTTACATATAACCTCTTTCAGTGTTTGGGTCTCTCTCTTGCCCAAGTCAGTCAAAGGTCTCTGGTGATATATTTCTTCCTCATAAAATAATAGTGGGCTAATCATTACCCTGAACACAGAAATCCTGGCAGGATCCGTATTGTTTTCCTGGAGTCAGGAGCTGCTGCTGCTCTGGACTAGCTTGAGAGACACCAAACGACATTGGGTCCATTCTTTGGATTACATTGTGTTTGATCACTCTTATGTTTTCAAGATGCGTGTTTCTCTGGGTGCAAGCAAGTCCAAAGTTGCTCGGGAGCCCCCCTCCAAAAAAAAAGATGCTTTTGATGTAAGCCAGCCAAATGACTCTTAGGCACAGATGCTGCATTCTGCACCATAATTAGAATGGGATGTGGTATGGGGGAAGGGAGGAGTGCCATTTGAACATACTTTAAAACGTTTTGCCTGAGGGCTTTATATATACAACACATGCCCACACTTCCTGCTGTTGTGGCGGGGGGGGGGAAGGGGGAGGTATGCACAGAATTCAAGTGACTTGCTCAGGGTGTTGCTTTAAAAAATCTGTCTATCACACAGAAGTACGATCAAAGCTTATCCTGTTTCAGATGTTATTTTCCCCCCACTGTTAGCTATGCACTGCTTATAATAGTAGAATTCTTAATCCAACTGTTTGCTTTCACTACGGAACGTGAAGGACAAATTAATTCTCCTGGTGAGAGTACAAACAGAATGGTTTCTTTCCCAAGTGCAAACAATGTGACTGAGTTTCCAAACCCTTGTTTTTGAGAAGTTTAATTATACTTTAACTGAAGCCAAACTGTCAAAACATGGTAGCCAACCCTTTCTGTGGAGAATGCCTTACCTTTCTTCTATAAAAGCCAGTAATTGAGATTGGAAATGAAATTACAGCTTTGAACACAGAGAACAAGGCTGTATTTTGTTGCCAAAAAGGAAAACAAACCAAATCCTTATGTTCAGACGTCTGAACTGAAGTAACAGAAGCTGAGCAGGGCAGGGTGATGGTGGTGGAGAAAGTAAAATGCAGATACCAAGATGAACAGCTTTATAAAAATAAAAGGGTATAATTTTGACCTCACCAACACCAGCTTAACGTGCTCTGCATGAAGATAGTTAAAATAGTCATATTGTAGAAGTTTCAAGTAAAGGCACAGATTCAGTCCCTTGGGTTAAGGCATATCTCAGTTGGCAGTGGTAAAGAAGGAAATCTAAAGGAGATCTTGGGGAGTGGCTGTCAATCAGAACCATTTCATGAGGTTGAAGGGAGATCATCCCACCAAAGAGTTGTGAGTCTAAGTCGTGCTAATATTAGAATCATCATGGTGGACTCCAGAGCTGTAACTAGAAATGTGCAGTGGTACATTGACTTACAAAATTAATCTGTTCCAAATGCATTTTCAGAAGTCGAAAAATTCATAAGTCGAATTGTGGTTTCCCATAGGAGTGCATTGAAAATAAATCAATCCATTCTAGAGGTTGGAAAAGGGGCAAAAAAGGGAACAGATTAATTGGTTTTCAGTGCATTCCCATGGGAAGGCTATCCAAACCCTCCTTGATCAACTGGCAGCCCAACAGACAGCTGATTTTGACAGACCCAACCTGTCAAAATCAGCTGTTGGGGGCTGGGGAGAGCAGCCTTTGGCTGCTGTTGATTGAAGGAGTTTACCCCCAATTCAGTAAAGGGGTAAACTTTTCTCCTTCTTTGCTAGGTTGGGTCAGGAGGAGAAGGAGAAAGAGGGCAATCTCCACCTCAATCATCTTGCCCCATTCTCCTCCTCCTTCTCCTCCTGGCTGCTTCAATCTCTTTGCGATGCCCAGCAGCTGCCAGAAAAAAGATCGAAGCAGCCAGGAGGAGGTGGTGGGGAGAGAGGCAATGGAGGTGGAGATCCCCCTCTTTCTCATTCTTCTCCTGGCTGCTTCAGTCTCTTTGCTGGCAGCTGCAGGGCATTGCAAAGAGATCTGTGCAGCAAGGAAGAGAAGGAGGATGAGGATGGGGCAAGATGATGGACGTGGAGATCACCCTGACCCTGTTTCTCCTTCTCCTCCTGACTGCTTTGATCTCTTCCCGATGCCCGGTGGCTGCCAGCAAAGAGATCAAAGCAGCCAGGTGGAGGAGGAGGAGGAGGAGGAGGAGGAGGAGGAGGAGGAGGAGGAGGAGGAGGAGGAGGAGGAGGAGGAGGAGGAGGATGGGAAAGGCAGTGGGTGGCCACCACAACAGAAGGTGGGGTAACCCAAAGAACCTTCTGCTGCATTGGGCACCCCCCCATGTATGCTTGCTCGCACACACAAACTCCCCCTCCTCCTCCTGACTGCAGAGTGTGTGTGTGTGTGTGTGTGTGTGTGTGTGTGTGTGTGTGTGTGTG
>JAHTLZ010000108.1:4286209-4297724 GCA_023846285.1 Phrynocephalus versicolor
TTATTTATTTATTTATTTATTTATTTATTTATTTATTTATTTATTTACCTCCCATCTTCCGGTGCCATTTAATGATAAAGGAGAGCTAGCAGCTATTCTCTGTGGGTTTCTGTACTTTGTGGATTTCTGTATGGTTTAGGACCTTGCTATCTGTCAGAATGGCTCCTGCCTCAGAATATTGCCTATAACACTCATTCTTCCCAGGTGGGTCATCAGAGGGTGCTGACACTGAGGGAGCCCAGAAAACATCTTCTAGGAATCAGGCTTTCTTGGTGGTAGCACCACACTTATGGAACCAATTGCCCTTGAAGATCTGCCAGGCCCCCACTGTACAGGCCTTTTAAAAACAACTGAAGACCCAACTGTTTAGACTGGCTCTCCCTGGTTATTGACTCTCTCTCTTGCTGCTTTCACACGACCCCTAAAATCCGCTGGCAACTTAAATTCAGAACCCCCCCCCAACCAGAGATTGTGTGGTTTTTGTTCTGTTTCCTGTGCTCCCACCCTCCCGTACTCTAATTCTATTGCTTCTGTCTGCTGTGAGGGGAGGAAGAAAAAAATGCAGGCTCACCTCTGCCTGCCGTCGGTGGCAGCTAGTTGTAGTAGGACAGGAAGCCCGTTAGGGATTCCTGTCTGTTAAAAGGGGGGGGGGACAAGAAAAACAAACTGAAGGCAGAGGAGAGCCAGGCATTCACAGCTTTAAAATCCACATTGGAAAATTTTTTACCTCCTCAAGACCAGGTACTTGTACAATGCACTGGGGCACGCTTAAGTGGTCGTGGTTGTACTTTATTTTTTTTTAAAGTCCGCTGCTGGTGGGAAAACAATTTTATGCTCCGCATCTACGAGCATTTTGCAGCAGATTTTAGGGGTCATGTGAAAGCAGCCTCTGTTGCTGATCTAGTTCTTGTTAATTCAAGCCGACTCAGCTCTGCCATTTTCTTATTTTTCTTATTCTTACTGTCTTTTTTATTTAATTATGGTTTTATTATGTTTTTCTTATTTATTTATTTATTTATTTATTTATTGTATATTGTGTGATTCGTGTTTAATTTTTTTTAATTGCCAAGAGTGCCCCTTGGGCCAGATAGTGCAATACACAATCAAATCAAATCAAATCAAATCAAAACAAAACAAAACAAAACAAACAAACAAACAATAAATAAATAAATAAATGTAGCAAAAGAGATTTTTTACCCGATATTCAAAACTCTGCAGCATTTTCTTCGTTTTTAAGGGCTATAGAAGAAGCTTCTTCTACCACTAAGGTAAAACCTTCTTTTAAAAAAGAAAAAGAAACCGTCTGGAGACAAATAATATCCTGAGGGGAACTGATACTCCTATGAGCCCTCCCCTTTTTTCAGATCAGGTGAGCACACTGGCAGAAAGCAGACAAAACCAACTGCAACAAATTTAAGCTTCCCCTGTTGGCTGGCAACAAAAAGGGTCCCCCCAAAAAAATTTTTTTTATCAAAGTGGGTTTCAATTTTATGTTGCACAATCACTGGGCTTTATTTTGAATTCATCTGTGCCCAGTGTAAAACGGCCAATGCGGTCACCCCTTTTGTCCATGGAATGTTTTTGCCTATTTTGTTGTACATCACCTGGGGAGCCTTGAAAGGAATAAAAGTGACAAATCAATAAGTTTTTAAAAAGCAAATATTAAATTACACATTTAAAAAAGCAAAAAAAAAAAAAAAACCCTACACTTGCTTAGGCTTTCCTTCCTTAAATATGATCTATCATATTTAATACTTATTTCTGTTATCACAATGGCTACAAACATCAAAGTTCAAATGAGATTTAGAAGATGCTGGTGTAAAAAAAATTAGTAGTGTTGCGAGTTTTAAGAGTACTGAATTTTTAAAAAGCGTTGTGAAAGGTCCTGAAGCAAAAGGCTTTTAAAAATTACTAGCCATACATACACAACTACTTTTCAAGTTACATATATATGTTTGCACTAAAGGGTTAAAGCAGAAGCTTGAAGAGGACATCATAGAGTGGAAATTCTTTCCCCTGGGGTAATAATAAGAGATAAAATAGAGTGCCTCTGTGCTAAACCCTACCTTGGCCTATAAAGGTAAAAATGCCAGAACAAAATTTTAATGTTCAATTTTAACCAAAGTAAGCTTAGGGAGGCAAGAACTATTCATGATTTCTAGAAACCCATTTTTATATTTTACAGGTTGCAATATATTCTGGCATTTGTCATAGGCCGTTACTTCACGAGGCTCCTCGCTTCGGAGCGTCATTGCCTTCGATCTGAATTCGAAGGCGATCACGTGGTCTCCCTTCGCCCCCACCCCCTTTCCTATGTACTCACGCGGGCAGCTTTTCCGTTCGAATCTAGAATGACCTCACGAGCTCCATTCGCATCCAACCACTCATGTTCTTTGCCCGTTTCCCGCGATCTCCGCTTTTTTAAAAAAAAAAGGAAACGGTGTATCGATGCATCGATGCTTGGCTGTCAGTTACGGCGAAGCGCTGTAAATGTGTGACTCTTTGCTTCATAATTATTACTTATATTATAATTTCCATTGGGGGGGCTCCTACAACTGCTGTTCCCCATCATGGTCACTAGGTGGGCTATCGCACAACGATTGTACTTCTTCGTTCAAAGGTCCTCCAGGACACTGGAGTAACCCCCTCCTTACTCCCTAGAGTAGACACCAAGCCTCTTCCGCCTTCTTTCTGCCATTCTCCCGGTACCATGCCTCCATCGCGTTCTTCTGCCCGCCTGCAGAAACTCCATAGGTATACTCCATACATTATTGCTGTGTTGCACAATGTCAACTCTTTGTTGAGCACTGTAGCTTTGTTACTTCTGAGAAAGGGAAGACGCGTTTTTCGACGCAGAGTGCTATTTGGCGAGGCGTTGAGGGCATGCAACGCTTTGATATGGGTTACTTCGGCTTGGATGAGAAGCTCGCCTCGAGAGAAGCTTTTCTGGTGTTACCCAGGACGTTCTCAGTGGTTTCACGACACGGTGCTTCAGCTTTGGGACGATCGCCAGTGGTTACAAAACTTCCGTATGACTAGAAGAACACTTTTTTGGGTGGCAGACAAGCTGCGTCCGTTTCTGATGCGCAGGGACACAGTTATGCGCTCAGCTGTCCCAGTGGAAGAGAGAGTGGCAATCGGCGTGTATTTTTTGGCAAGCCGTTCTTGCTACAGAACCATCGCTCTAGTATTCCAGAAAGGAAGCTCAACTGTTGCAAGCATTGCAATCGAGGTTTGCCTTGCAATGGAACACGTTCTTCTTAAGGAAGAGGTCCGCCTGCCTGACTTCAATAAGGTAACCTGCTTTCGGTCATCCCAGTCTTTACTTGTGTTCTGAACCAGCGCCTTTACGGTTTAGGAAATTAATGATTCTTAATTTTTTTTCTCTGTTTCTACAGATGACATCATCTATGAAAATCTTCGGGTTCCCACATGCTATAGGTTGTATCGACGGAACGCACATTCCGATAAGCCCCCCGAAATTGCAGGGGCCTGCTTACTTTAACAGGAAATCATTTCATTCTGTATTGCTTCAGGCTGCTTGCGACGGAGAGGGAATTTTTTTCTCTATGTTGACTGGTCATTCAGGTGTTAATCATGATGCCCATGTGTTCAGATCATCTATGCTTTTTAGTAGGATGGAGGAAGGAACCCTAATACCTGGCAGTCCTATGTTCCACTATGCAGGGGTGTCAATACCTCCCATTATATTAGGGGATGGTGCCTATCCATTGTGTAAGTGGCTAATGAAGCCCTTTGCTGTTACTAGAAATGACAGGGAGCGCCACTTCAATAAGGTTTTTAATCGCTCAAGATGCGTCGTGGAGAGAGCATTTGGGCGCTTGAAGGCCAGATTCAGACGTCTGTCTGTTAGGATTGAGGCTCACATAGAGAACGTTAATTCAATTATTGCCTCTGCTGTGATTCTACACAATATATGTGAACGAGAAAACCATGACATACTTGATGATGAACAACATTCCATACCCCCACCTGAACCACAGGAGGAGTGTGAAATAAATGACTACCACAGATCTGGAACTGCACGTGCAGAGGCTGAGGCGGTTCGTAATGCTATTGCGGAGTACCTGTTTACCCATGTGAAGTGACATGGGCGCAAAATAATAAGTTCATGTACTCTACCTCACTATTTTATGTTACACTTTCATTTGCAGTAGAATTGTGAGGCTTTACATTATTGGTTACTCCTGTAAAATTCCTTCCGTTAATAAATGTTTCTATTTGATTTGCAGTACTTTCCTTTAACTTAAGTGCGAAACACCAGTAGGTTTGGCAAACTACTACACCGGCTATGCAAAAAGAATGCCTGACAGGGGTATTTGCTTCAAGGTTACACAATAATCAGTAATAAACCTAGCAAAAAAACCAAGGCACTGGACCAAATTGATAGCAGTTTCTGAACGCATAACATCGAAAAACAAATAATGCCTTGACTAAGGGTTCATCTGCCCTGTTGTATGTCACTTTAGAAAACATGCCTTTCAGAGAGGCCCCCCTTATAAGAAAACATTCCGATGTTTTATTCTTGTAACACCTCCCTCTTCATATGCAGAGTACGGCTGCCAGAGTAAACTTAAGAAGGAAGTATCACATTACAGTTCCCACTGCAAGCATTTTATGGCCTAATGGCTCTGAAGGAAAGCCAAAAATAAACTGTTTGTGTTGCCTTTAGCCAGCTTGGGAAACTAATCGCATATTTTTTTTTCCATTGCTGTTAGCTTCTGAGGAATAAATCAGTTTATAATGCATTACAATGAATTCCTTGGTTTTACAGTGTATTTTTCTTTACACTTACCGCACAATACTATTAATTGCTTTGGGTTAACAGAACACAGTGTCAATAGCATACTTTGCATTAATACATTATTTCGGTACTCATTCCTAGACCAACATGATACCAAGACTGGAAAGATGTGAAACTTTTCTTGCTGTGCTATGGCAAGTAAACCAGCAAAAAACAAACTTACTTCCATTGAGTCAGCAGTACTTTGCATAGGCAAAACGAAAGTTAATGAAACATTTCGGCACCACATCCTAGCCAGCTGAGACACAGGACAGGGGGGCCCTTTGTAATCAATCACCCATCCCCCTTCCCAAATTGAGATCACCTTTCTGTTGAAATGCTAATAAAGGGAGCCAAAAGGTGCAAGGGAAGGAAGTTAGCACTCAGGCAACTGAGTGCAGTTGCTGGTGTCCTTTCAAACAGAAGGATTTCCCTAGAAAAATAATTTAACAAGGCAGCTATAGGGATGGATTCTGAGGACAACTCAGAGAATTGCACAGCCAGTTCTGTTCATTCCAAAATTAAGAGAGGGGTTATTTGGGGAAACGAGGAGACTGCAGCCTTAATTAAGGTTTGGGGTGAGGCGGAGATAAAATATGCTTTGTCTTCCCTCAAAAGGAATATTGAAATCTATGAGGTGATTTCAAAAGAATTGCGAAAGATTGGTTTTTTTAGATCTGGAACGGAATGTAGAACTAAATGCAAATCGCTTCGAAAACTGTACAAACAGGCTGTACTTCAAAACAGTACTTCTGGAGCTGGGCGTGCAAAATTTATTTGGTACGAAGAAATGGCAAACATTTTTCGAAAAGACACCTCAATTCACCCATTGCGGACAACCGAGAGCGAGTCCAGCGGGAGCACTGGTAAGTATTGACTAAGTTCCATTTTATATATACCGAAAAATACGTCACGTTCCCTGTATTTCACAGAGAAATATTATGTTACTAATAGTAACTCTATTAATATACCCTAGTACAGTTACTTGGTTTCAGAACACGTTGAGTGTTTCGATAAAACGAAACACCGAGGGAACGGGAATACTTGTAAATCTTTCGAATATATAGAGGGATGACTTTTATTTCCCTATTATATATTGATTTCGTTGTTGGATAAACAAACATTGAAAAACTGCATCGATGTACCGGTATTTCTTTATTATTACGGAGATTACATATGTAATTAAAAGTATCCGATTTGTAATGCTACACCTTAGTACAGACATTTGTTTTCAGAACTCGTTGTGTCCTTCGATAAACCGAAGCAACTAGGGAACGGGATGACTTGTAAATCTTTCAGATTTATGGACGGATGCGTTTAATTTCCCTCTCATAAATTTATTTCGGATTTTGATTTACAAACATTGAAGAAGTGCATCGATGTATCGGTATTTCTTTATTATTAAAGAGATTACATATGTAATTAAAAGTATCCGAATTGTAATTTACTTATGATACATTGTATCTCCACATCCCAGAGATATTCGATGCATCGAAAAACGACCGAGATAAAAGCAGGAAGTAAAGTAGACATATTTATCTTTATTATAAATGAAGTTTGCTTTGTTGTAAGATTATGAATCCATTTTGAAGTATACCGGTTCTAAAATTTCCTTGATTCGGGCAAAAAATAAGTAGGGGCGGGACATGCCTCAGAAGTACCCAATCATGTTACCTTAACAATTATGTGCTCCGGAAACTAAAAGACTGCTTCCTGTGCGTTGCATTATGGTGTGTAGCAACGCGAGGGAAGTACAGTAACTTATATTCCTCTTCCCACATGCAGCAACCACGGAGGCAATGCCTGGAGTTAGCGATAATGGCGGATCACAGTCCCTCTTCGATGAGAGTGAAGGCATGAACCAAAGCAACGTGGCTTCGGAAGCTTCAGGAATGGGTGAGGAACACTTTTAAAGTTATGCTAGCAGGGCTGGCCATTTTATCAAAACGTCTACTAGTCGGATTATTAGGAATGTCATGTAAATCATATCCTTACAGACCATGGTAATGTATTTTAAACATAAACAATGTAAATTACTGCCTTTTAAATAAATTATTTTAATTTCAGAATACCAATCAACAGACGGTTGTGAACCATCCACATCTGGCTGTTCTTCTTCCCAGAGTCCCCAAACAATATTACCTGAACGGCTTGGTAAAAAAGGTATGTTCATTTCCGATCTAGAGATTTTAAACCTTTATAGAAATAATTACCTTTATTAACCGGACTACTATCACTGAGTGATTATGCACACCTAAACGATTAGGTGAGTAATAAAACACTGAGCTATTAAAACTAACTTAATTTGAATAATTGAGCAAGCTGCCGTGCGGTTTACTCTGTAAATACTAATATTACATTAAAATACTTTAAATTCTTGAATTATTAACATCTCTGATGTTAAATATTTTTTTTTAAATTTTCAATATACAGATTTTATAATGGATAATTTTGTACACTGCATAACAATTAATGTTAAATTATCCTTATTAACTACAGACTCTGCGGGAACAACAAACTATGAAGCCACGCTTGATCCTGCAACAAGACTTGCATTACTAAGGAAAAGGAAGCAGAGATCAACAGCAGCAGCACGCCTGGACAACACACTTACTGGTTTTGTGGACTGGGTTAAGGCTTCGGACGATAGAAAAGAATCTACACTAAATTCTTGGAACCACCAGGATATGATGTTCCAGAAACAGGTTATTGACAATCTAAGGGTGGCTTCAGATTCACTTGCTAAACTAACCCAATTTTTAACCAATCAAGGGGCAAAAAAAAAGGTTAACATGGAAGGAGAAAAAAACCATAATGAACAACACACTAAGAACCAGACAGAAATCCTGCTCTCTAATGGTTCCCCAAACACTGATCATGTACAGAACAGTGATTCTGATGGTGATACAACGGGGACCAGTGGCTCAGAAACGGCCTCTGAGCAGGAGAGTGATACTGAATGCTCAGTATCACTCCTGCCCTCTACGTCTTCAGGTTCCCTTATTTCTTTTGGTAAACCAAAAAAGGGAGCAACAGTTCAGGGAAGCAAACCAGGGGAAAAAATTATGCAGGACCACAAGAAAAGACCAATGACTAGTACTCAGAAACAGGGAGCAGTAGAACCACATTTCCCTGTGTCACCGTATTTGATTGTAAAGCAGGAAAGTGGTAGTGAAAACATTGTGCCCAGAAAATTAACCACACCAAAAAGAAGACGTATCAAGAAGAAAATATTTTCACCCTAGTTGCTTACTTATTCTATTTTGAGTAAATATGTGAACATGCCAAGGTTGGGAGTAGGGACAGAACACCCAGGCCATGATTTTTAATGGGAAAATTGCTGAAGTGCTTCACATTTGAAGCAAATTCAGTTAAAATTAAAAGCAATAACTGCAGGAAAACACTAATCTACCTCTGTAAGGCATGATTTTCAAGGAAATTTAAATTCACTGTGTATTCTCCCCCTCAACTTATCCATAATGAACTAACCCAGAGTACATAAGAAACAGAAACTTTGTTGATTTTTTTAAAAAACTGTTTTATTTCTATCAACTGAATAGGCAAAGTATAGGTTTGTGCACTTTTATGTTATTTTGAGTACTATAAAGTAAGATTTATGAGAGGAGGAGCTGCCCTCTACTAGTTCTAACAATGAATGCTGCTCTCCTGTGCAGGTAACACTGGCCTGTGGTCTTTTACAAGACAAAAAGACTAATACTTTCACAGCACATAAAAGCTGTAAAGTACTTTTAAGGCAGTGGCTATTAGAAGAAATAATGTACATTGCTAATCAGATTGCTCAACAGATTAATATATTCATTCCAACTATAACCTAAGAGACTAGGATTTTCAGTGGTTTTCTGTGTCCAGGTTAAAGGAATTACGTGTGAGGCTTCATATTCTTCGGCCTCATACATACAGAAACCTTTTTTAAAAAATACAACTAGAACAGCATGTTAATTGCTTCAATTAGTACCGTATCATGTCTTAAAATTGCTCAAAGTGCACAAAGTAGAACACCAGAAAACTAAAAGTATTCAGCCGTTATATTTTCTTAGGAGATTATTTATAAATAAAACTTGTAAATATTGCTAACACAGTAACATTAAGGCACAAAAGGATAACCCCAGGGAACGTTGCTGGGTACAACATCAGTCCTTTAACACGTGAGTCAATGGAATATTTTGGCACAGGAGAACCAGTGTACATCCCCTAAATTGTCCAATAACCCCAAAAAAAGGCTTCATCGCCTTCGGCGTCTTCTCCTTGCTGGAGGTGCTCCTCTGTTTCCTGCAAGCACGATTTCTTCAAGAGCAGCTATCCTCTCTATTGCCTCTTGAAGAGCAGCAACCCAGTTCTGATGTTCTGCGCGGGTCACTGGTTGCTGCATAATGTCCAGCGGTTGATCCTCTTGTAGTTCTGAAAAGAAGAAAAAGATGTTTATCTTTTGTAAACTAACGGTCTATTATGTGTACACACCTTAGTGAGGCCCACAAATGACTTTTACACACCTTCATTCTCAACCTGCTGTTCCTGAACGTTGCCTGGAACATTCGCCAATCCCTGTTCTTCGTGACCTGCACCTTGATTTGCTTCCCCTTGACCCTCATGGACCACTGGTGGTTGGAAATCATGGGCCATTGCCTGTTCCTCGTCCTCATCTGTGTCATTGGCCTGCTGCTCCAAATCTTCCCTTCTGTTTGGGTGCCTTGGAGGCCTTAGAGCACCACCCCTGTTGCCATGCCTCCTTCCTGGTCCAGCTCCTATTGAGACATAAGTGGGAAATAGTTTTATATTTCTATTGTTCACTGCAACTCTAAGATGTCCTTGTCAGAAGTTTTATTTCTATATATCTGTTCTAAAGCTTTGTTGTTTCTCCTTTTTATCCAGGATATTTACTAGAGGGTAACAGTTTTAAAGGGAATGTTTTTAAATGTCACTTCAGCTATTTATTGGGAGCAGACCATCTTTTAATATTTTAGCCTGCTTTGCCGTTTGCTGATCTAGAGTTTCAGCATAATTTCATCAAATCTATACTTTAAACCAAATTATATTGGCCCTTAATACTTCTCAGATTACACTTTTAGATATTTAAACATGTCATACGTAATTCAAAAATAGTAACGTTTTTAAAAGAAAGTTTGTATAACTTACCCAAAGGAAAAAGATGTTGAGGGTCAGGCCTTCCAGCTTGATTCCACAATTCCAATAATTGAGGCCAAAAAGCTGTTTGCTGTTCCTCTGCTGCATTCTCTCCAAAATAAAACAATGCCCTATTGAAATTTTGTCTAATAATTTTAAATTTAGATCTAATTTGGTTGGCATTCCGGGCATAGTTTAGCCTTGCCAGTTCTCTAGCAGCCTGTCTGAAAGCCTGCTGGTTTCCTCTTTGGTGGAGATGAAACAGAACTGGGCCCATTTCATTGTCAATAAAGAAATCCAGCAGACTGGACACCTCCGCCTCCGTCCAGAACCGGCCCCTCCCTCCCTCCATCTCCAAAGAAAAGGCCTGGTTATCTTCTGACAAGAAAAATAATTTTTTCCCTGCACAACTGCTCTCTAAGTAACTCCTAACTCTCCACGAGTGGCTGGGAAAAGTTGAGGGGTTCTTATAAGGTTTGTCCTAGGGATCCAGCACATTTCTCTGGAAAATGAAACTAATTTTAACCAATAGGATTAAGGGTCACCGTAGAGTTCACTTGCCAGGTGCCTAGCAGTATGTTTATCTGGCCCTTTACATTGGTAACTTAAATTACTGCAATAATGTACCTGGGGTTGTGATTTAAAAATATGCATTTGTCCTATTGAAAGGAATATTAGTAGATTTTACAATGCTTTTGTTTAAGAATACTTTTATTTAGCAGGAACAGTTAACTGTGCTATTTTGCAGAGCTCATGCAAAACACCTACAAATAGATCAGTTCAACCCAGCAACGTTGGTTGAAGGTCAGGAATGGAAACATTTTCTAGCTAGGGCTAAGAGTTGGCCATTGTTCCTGGAGGAAAATGGGTGGAGTTTGTAATTGGCAGGCTCCAAGAAGGCCAGCACCTGCCTGCAGATAGCGAGGCTCTTTTGTTCGGAGCCTGATGGCCAGAGAAAGGTGAAAAGTTCATGGCTCAGGACTGACCATAACGAACAATCTTGGAATGTACCACTTATAATGTTGATCACTATTGGGGATGTTTATTTGTTGTTATAGTTCGTTGTTACAGTTATATTTTGTATTATTGCATTAAATGGTTATCACAATAAAGTTACAACATTCACGAATCGATAAGCACATGGAGTGTTTGTTTGAAAAGTTTTATCAGTAGCTGCTGTTATAATCAGCACTATGGAATATTCCTGATCTGCTGAAAGGGAAGCATACTCATATCAGCTTTTCGATACAGCGGTTTCAAAATGTCCGCATAAAAAATGATTAGCTGTACCGAACCAGGACATTAGTATAACCTTTGAGTTGTACAACTACAATAGTGTTTTTAAATATTATTTTGCCCTAAAGAATGGGGGGAGATCCAGCAATGGTTTTCCTATGGCCAATGCTATTAATTCTTCGTCTGCAGGGAGGATGGGGCAGTTTGTATTTTTGGCAGTGAACCCATATCCGCGCTGCCCGTGTTCCAAGCATTAAAAAAGGAGTTTCGATTCATCGGCGGAGAAACGTCAACAGCAATAAATTCTTCGCCTGCACTCTTAATTGCCGTTCT
>JAHTLZ010000108.1:4300990-4317285 GCA_023846285.1 Phrynocephalus versicolor
GTGGATGTGCAGAATACTAGATGGCGAGGGAAGGGGAGGAGATAATATTTATGAATATTTTCACATAAAGACAGAATGGGCCGAGCCTCTGCATAGCTTTTACCACTCAGACAGGCCAGGTTTTGCCTTTGAAACATCCTGGAAGGAACTTAAAGCAAACATGCTTCAACGGAGCCGTGGGATAAATCCGTGCATCCTCCCCCCCCCATCCCTCCCCAAGCCCCAACCATGTAGGAGTACCAATGATTACACTACACTCCTTCACCTGCTTCTGGGATTAGCCAGATCTGTTACATCCTTGTGTACTCTGCGCTCCGGCAATAATCAAAAGGAGACAAAGGACGGGAGTGTTTGTCGTGGCTTTGATCAAACAGCTCCGAAGGCAGGCCAAGCCAAAAGCCGCCTTTGTTCTGCCCACCGTCAATCTTACCGTGCAGTTCCATGGCGGTCCTTTTGTGTGTTTCCTGGACCACTGCCCTGGGAAATGAATGACGGCTCTCATTTGGCAGGGCTGCCTTTCACGTGAACCCATAAGTGGTGGTGGAGAGGAATCCTTCGCATCTGGGGAAAGGTTGGCTTGCAGAGGGACCAGTTTTCTTTGTGGAAATGGTGCCGGTGAAGCTGTCCCTTTGACTGGGAAGGAAAGGCGTGAAGACCATAAAGTAGGGAAGGCTGCCTGTGACAATCACCCAGGAAAAAATTGCCATTTCCAAGGGTTCCCCAAGAACCGCCCTAGGAGGTTTATTTATTTATTTTTTACAATAAGTGGGTTCAGGTCCCACAGGGTGCTGGGCAGGGGGGAGAGTGTTGTGACACAAAGGGACCAGCCAAAACCAAAACAAAACAAAACGCCAGATGGTGGGCCTGTAATGGCTCAAGGCTCTTCTTCTTCAAGGCCTGACGGAAAAATTAAATACTTTTCTCAGTGGAAATACTTATTGTTTTCCTGTGTTCCCATGCTCTTTACTTCTCTTGCACCTTAGGATCTTATATTAAGCAACGTGATAATGTTAGACTTTGTGTTCAAGAGCTGACCATGATAATTGCAGTTTATTTGTACAATGAAGGGATTTCCCCCACTCCTCGAGAATTCCAGGAACAATGGCTTTTAAATCAGGGCCTTGAGGAAGTTCTCTCAGTTTGCCCACCAGTACATTAAATCCACACAGTTGAAGTAATTTCAAAGAATAAAGGCTATATCCCATTTTTTTTAAAAAATGGCAAGCCTGTTATTTAAGTTCTTCTATGGTTAACGGATGAAGTATATACAGTATTACAGATGATCATTAGAAGAGGGCCTTTCTTAACTGCAGAAAGGATATTAATGTCACCGTACTGTAGTGGCGAACCTTTGGCACTCCAGATGTTTAGGACCCCAACTCCCAGAATTCCAATCCTGTATCGCCCATGACAAAGGACTCAAAGGAGTTGTGCTCCAAAACATCTGGAGTGCTGAAGGTTCACCACCACTGCACAGCAGGAGATCTTCTCATCAGCTCCATCTTCCCAATTTGTTTGCCTAACATTGTGACTGGTTTGGGGGAGTTGATCAGCAATAGGCCCACCTTTGGTTGAAAACTACTCTTGGACTGTTCCTCTTTGGCTGCTTTCACACAACCCCTAAAATCCGCTGGCAACTTAAATTCAGATCCTCCCAACCAGAGATCATGTGGTTTTTGTTCTGCTTCCTGTGTTCCCACCCTTTCACACTCTGATTCTATTGCTTCTGTCTGCTGTGAGGGGAGGGAGAAAAAAATGCAGGCTCACCTCCACCTGCGTCGGCAACAGCTAGTTGAAGTAGGACAGGAAGCCCGTTAGGGTTGGGGGGGGACAACAAAAACAAACAGAAGGTGGAGGAGAGCAAGGCATTCACAGCTTTAAAATCTGCATCGGATTTTTTTTTACCTCCTTGAGACCAGGTACTTGTAAAATGCACTGGGGCGTGCTTAGGTGGGCATGGTTGTACTTTATTTTTTTTAAAAAAGTCATCTGCTGGTGGGAAAACAATTTTATGCTCCGCATCTGTGAGCATTTTGCAGCAGATTTTAGGGATCGTGTGAAAGCAGCCTTTGTCACTGCCCCAGACTGAAACATCATGGAAGAGAGAAGGAAGAGTGTTCTGAGGCACTGGATCAAGAGCTGGGCCATGCTCCTAATCAAAGTCACTGCCCGCCAAGCTGGAGGCTGAATCCTCCATGACATCTCCTCTTGACTCCTGTATCTGGTGCCTTCACAACCATGCATGGCACACACCATATAGGAAGATGTCTGTGAAGATTCTCAATCATCCAGGTGAGTTTATCTGGAAGTTGAGTCATGTCAACTGGACTTTATTGAGAGATAGATACATTTCGCTGCAAGCTGTTTGGATGAGCAGTGAAACGTTTCTCTCTTTCAAGAAAAAGAGGTCCAGTTGCCATGACTCAACTTCCAGACCATATAGGAAGCTGCCAAGTGCACCAACGTCAGGCATTTAGTTATTTCAGAGTTAGTGTTGTGGTGGGAAATCTCCCAGTCATACCAAGAGGAGCTTGGTTCCCAGTTATTAGAGGAGGAATTTTCCTCATGGCCATAACAGGAAAAGAAACAGTTTATATTTCCTTTCATTGCAGTTGTGCTAACAACCAATGCTTCCTTTTATAATGTGTGTGTGTGTGTAAACCCACATATGAGACACAAAGAAATCCCATCCCATGCTTAATTTTGCGCTGAATAAGGCTTTTCACATAGGGCTCCTGAATAGAGATGGGCACGAAATGAACTTTTTTCGTTTCCGTTATTTGTTATTCATTTTGTTACATAATGAAACGAATAACGAACATTGTGATGAAATTGGAACGAACCAAACAGAACCACGAAAATTAGGTTCGTTATGTTTTGTTTTTCGTTAATGGCGACACGCAATGAAATGAGCTGTTTTAAATGTTAAAAAATGCCCTGGACATCCATAAAAACGCAGCAATAATTATTTATACTGTCTGATAATACCTACCAGGGGGTTGGGGTCCTTAAAACGTTTGTTTTTTGTCTTCTCCCGTCGCGATGTATTTTTCTTTTCCCTTTAAGGATGACAAAATGGATGTCGCCAGCCACAAAATGGAGGCAAGCCATGTGATGGGATCATGTAAGTTCTTGGACAACTTCAACCAATAGCATGCCCAGGTTGCAGACTGGGCAGGTCTGGCAGCCACAGAGAGCATAAAAAGCTCTGGCAGCCCCTGTCCTCTTTGCAGTCTCCGGTGGGAGTTAGGGTAGGATTGCTGTCTCTGCGACTCGTTATTTTCACTTTAGGCCAGCCAGGCAGGTGTGTGTCTCTGTGTTCCTGCTGGCTGCAGCCTGGCTCTTAGGGGAGAGAAAGAAGAGATTTCTCTCTATCTTCAGTCCTGCAGCCTCCCTGTGTGCGCGCGTGCGTACCTCTCGGTGAGTGCCCTCCCCTGCCCCGCAGTGCAGTCACTCTGTGGCTGCCTTGCACCCTGGGCAATGCCCGCCGCTGACTTTGCAGCCTCCCTGTGTACCTAGTCTATACTGTGTATCTGCCAGCATCAATTTTTTTTAGTGTTTTCCCTCTGGTCTGGGGCATTGGGGGATGCCCGCACATGGAAATGCTTTAAAAATCGTGCAAAAATGGGTAAAAACAAAAAATGAATAAACAAAAATGATTTTTTTTCAAAAATTCACAAAAAACAAAAATGAACTGAAATGGACCCCTCAATTAAAAATTAAAAAACCGAAACACCATTTTTTCAATTCGTGCCCATCTCTACTCCTGAATATATATTTCAAAAATAATTTTATTTGGATTTTTATTGAACTGTCTGAAGTGAATTCTAAGTCCCAAGGGTGCTCATGATTTTTTAAAAATATTCCTAAATCTTAATCAAGCGTCCTTGCTATTTTATTCCCCTTCATGTTATCTTTATTGAGTTCCTCCATTCCTAAGCTTTGCTAGTCCTTGTTTCTGTCCTTCACGATTCACAGGTGTGTATGCGTGTGTGCCTCCTTGCCAAATGCTCTTGCCCCCATCAGGAAGCCCACTTCTCATTCTGAGGATAGTTTCTCTGGCATTGTGGTTGAGAGATGCTTCATAAACCGTCCAGGTTAAATGGATAATATTCCTGCTGCACCTGCCACACTTTCTCAGTCTTGTACTGAAACCATTTTGAGGCATCAATCATATTAAACACAGCTTTACTGTATGCCTTGAGAAGCATGAATAGCCGCTGGTTAACAACTTGTTTTATAGTTTCTGCACACAAGCTGTGTACCATGCCTCTGCACCTTCCTCTGTACAAGAAAATTCCTAAGTTGGTAAGCCTGCTTCACCTGGCAGATGGTGGTGGTGCACAGGTGAGCAGCACTCTTTCAAAGACTCCATTCTGATATATAGAAAAGGAGCTATTCAGAAACAAGGCTAAATGACAGGCTTGCCATTTCCTTATCTGTTGTCTAGAAATGGCTTCATTAGCACATGACTAACTGTTTTTCTATATCAGTTACGGAGAACGTGAGTCCTTCCTGACAGAGCTGGAATACAATTCCCATGATGCCTCACTCCTATTGGTTGTGCCAGCAATTTTATTAATATGTTTCTCAGATTCATGTACTGTATATGCCATTCTCCTGTTTGAAGACACCCAGAGTGGTGCATACCACACTATAGACCACCACTGTATATGTAACAAACAGCAAACAAATATTTAAAAATAATTTGTGTAAATAGTCAAAATGCAAATAAAATTTAACAGCAAGCTAATGCCCACTAATTTCGTCTTAGATACATTACCACATAAAGCTGCACCACATTAATGGTAGCATAACAATTTGGTAATGTTCAAAGGCCTGCCAAAACAATTTGTCAAAAAAATAAATAATTCCTATAGCATTATTAGCTAGGACCAAGAAGAGCTGCCATCCAGCAACATCTGGGCACCACACATTCCTCACTCCTGTTGCTGAGAGCCTGGGATGCTGGAAAATTACTATTCCTGTATTTGATTTGACACATTTATGTCCTGCTGTTTTTCCTATGTGCTCAATCTGACATGCATGGTTCTCCTCATCCTCTGACCATCTCCCAACAAGGTAGATCAAGACTAGAGCATGTGTGGTGGTTCCAGTTAATCTATTTACTTTCATGCCTGAAAACAGCTTTGAACCCAGGTCTCTAAACAGTGTCATGCTATATACCCTTTTTGCTTGTGAATAAAACGTGTCTAGAACTCCAGAAGTCTAATATAAAATTGTTTTGGCGTAGGTGGAGAGCTAGACTCCAAACAGAGCAGAAGGAAACTTTTTTTAAAGTGTTTTAAAAATAGGAGATTGACCTTTGAGGAATGGGAACCACTGGAGATGAAACAGCTGGCTGCCTTACTAGTCACCCTCCTCTTCCTTCTGCCCATGCGGATGATGAGAAACTTGCATAAACAGCCTCTCTCAGCTGCACAGCCCCAAAATGATCCCCTCTGGAGATGCGTTTCACGGCATCACATAGCAAAGCAAGGATGGCACTTTGTGTCAGCAGAGAGGGCAAGAGGGCTTACATTTCTGCTTCAAGAAAAGTCAGCCACACAACGTCCTGCTATCAAAGCAACATTAGGCCTGGAGGTGTTACTTCCTAACACAAGAGAGAAGCCAAACTAATCAAGCTTAAAAATCAGAAGTAGCACGTATATAAAGCCACCCTCAAGAGAGAGAAACCACACTACAGAACACAGAATGGAGTAAGATTGTGTGGGATGCAATCCAGTCTGCTAAGACACACATTGTCCCTGGATAGCCAAACTTTCTTACATCCCATTCTCCTGCCACTGCTGTGCTGACCATTATTTTATCATACAGTAAATATGTAGTGGCTACAATTGATGGAAGCTGCCCAGATGCCCTAAGCATATCCGATCTCGCCTGATTTCGGAAGCGGCCCTGCTTAGTACTTGGATGAGGGACCACCAGGGAATACCAGGTATACCAGGTGCTGTAGGCGCCTGGAGTAGGAACTAGAGATGGGCACGACTCAGCGAAATTTTCGTTTTCGTTTTTGTTTTTCATTTTCGTTACGCAACGAAAATGAAAACGAAAATTTTCCAGAAAACAAAACGAAAACGAAACGAAAAATTTTGCCATGTTTTTCGTTTTCGTTAGGGCAGACACATTGCATTGAAAAGAATGCTAACGAAAATGAAAAATTTTTGTTTTTGTTTTGTTTTTTTGTTTCGTTTCGTAACGAAAATAAAAAATGTGCAACCCCCCCGAAGAACAAAAACGAACCGAAACGGACCCCCTAAACAAAAAATGAAAAACGAAAAATTATTTTTTTGAGTCGTGCCCATCTCTAGTAGGAACTGGCAAACCACTCCAGTATTCCTGCCAAGAAAACTCCATGGACATGGAGTCACGAAGAGTCGGTCATGACTATAACGACACAACACACACACAATTGATGGAAGAGATTCTTGATATCTTTGACCACTTTGGAAAAATAGGTTACAGGCGATACCTTTATAGGCCACTATTAAAAATAAAACAAGGAACATTGGAAACTTTTGAGTGTAAATCACCCTTCTTCAAAGCAGGTCCCAGAAGTTCAGACATGGTAAAAGATGTGCTTCACCAGGAAGTTGCCTTTAAAGTCCTTGGTTAGATGATGTTCTTAATGTCCATGGCTAGATGATGTTGCAGCCAGGGCAGGAGTCTTATTAGAGGCAAGAAGGGCAGTTGTAAAAAGCTGCTTCTTAAGTCACACACCCATTCTTCAAACAAAGGAATATGGGTCATATACCACCCCCACTCCCTTACCCAGCTCCATTTGGCACTGTGAGACATACAAATCCCTTTTGGAGGGGGGTGGGGGGTGGGGGAAAGAAAAGAGTTGATACAAACAATCCATGTGCTTCATTCTGGGATTGGGGTAAAAAAATTGTAAGTCCACTAGTAGGTACTGTACTGTATGTACACACTCAGATACACACTCAGAAGCACATGTATGAACAGGCCAGTAATCACACATAAGTATTCACCAATACAGAGACCTTTGGTCTCCAGTAAGGAAGCAGAAATACGTGTCATGGCTGGGGTGGGGGTGGGGAGGGGCAACCAGAGCCTGTAATGAAGCAGTCCCAGAATGAACTTACAGGGTAAGCCACCAATGGCTTGGGCCTTGCACTCTGTCTGTACAAAAACTATTTCCATTACTGCACCTGTGTATCCCCACAAAACTTAAAACTGAAGATATGGTTAACCTGCCACACGAAAGTGTCCAAGGCTGATTGAGTAGAGATGTGAAACGCAATGACAGTGTGCCACTCAAACTGAAAGCTGTTCTTCATTCTACCCTAAAAGCTCAGCTACACCCTCCCCACGAGTCCGTTTGGTTGCTTTGACTGAGTGGGAAATAGAACCGTTTGTCAGTTTTATGCATGCAGAAAAAGTGAAGCAAGGGATTTTTGTTTTTAAATGAAAAAACTGACATTTGGACCTGCCCCACATGCCATTCTATCTAGTGCTCCACTCATTCGTGAATATATAGAAAGCAAACAGCCTTAAAGTAAACAGGAACCTGAGGCCTTGGTGATGAAAAGCCTCAAGCCCCACCCACGTGCACTCAGAGCTGTTTGTAGGACAGGGCCCTGAAACTGTCCTTAGGCGGTTATGATTCATGCACAGCTCACCACCTTCTCAAAAGACAGTTGTGTGCTGTCTAGTTACATCCGTCACTGAGTTCCTCAGTGATGCAACTGCTTCTACATCACACTTGGAAAAAAAAAGAGAGAGAGAGAATAATCCTTCCCTACCAACCGCCCTACCACCTGATTGGCAACTTCTCCTGGCAGTTTCAACTGAGACTGCCAGCAACTTGAATGAATATGGAAGATAAACTCACCCCAAGATGGTCCCGCTGGGGTTACACTAGAGGCGCATTGGCAGGAAGCGACATAGAAACTTGCCCAGGGTTGGGGGGATTTGTGTGTCTCTCTGTGTGTGTTTTTGGCCTAGACTAGGCCTCCTCACTGAAGAACTTCTTTCTTAATAAGGCTTTTCACTCCAGCCATACACCAGATTCACTGGTCTATTTTTGGGCTCTCCAGGGAGGGGGTGAGAAATATTATTACAAGCTCAGAGAGAAAGAGAGAGAGAGAGAGAGAGAGAGAGAGAGAGAGAGAGAGAGAGAGAGAGAGAGAGAGAGAACCCTCCATGCCCTTGAGTTCTAAGGAGACACACAGAACAATGTCACACTGTGTGCATTTGAGGAGGAGGAAGAGATAAATACATAAAAAGTTAAGGGAAATAAATCTGAACAGTTTGTTCACCGGGATTTAATTATTTCAAACAGAAGAGGAGGTTAATAGAGTGGAGAGGTGTGTGAATGCTTTGACCTGGACTCCAAAGAGGCTGCTAATTTGCTGTGTCCTTCAAAAAGCTGTGGTTGACTAGTTCCTTCTAAGTAATCCTTTGTGGTGTCATTCAAGGTGGCGGAACAGCAGTGTCGTGGAAAAGGTACAGTCAAGGCAGTGTTTGGCTTGTGGGTACATTTGGGTTCAAACCCTTGCTTACCTGGTTGGGATAGATATCCCAGCACAAGCTGTTGGAGTTCACAGATATGTAAAGTGCAATCCATATACACCATCATATGTACATTTCACAAATACATTTCAGAATATTGTGCTCAGAAGTTTGAATTGGCATGTCCCAACATCAGGCTTTGAATCCAGCAGTCTTCAGACATTTCAGGTTATCAAATGAAAGGGTGGGTAGTCAGTGTTAAAATGGCAGTGTGTGGGGGGGGGATGGTGGTGGTTCCATCTTCTTTACCCTTTGTAATGACTCCTGTCATTTAAGGAGACAATGTGGGATACATTTATCTCCTGTTTCTCTCAAGGCACCCTCCATGTCTCCATTGTCACCATCTCTCCATTCATGTCTCCAACGAGTGGCTGGTCGGGAAGGGCAGCCCAGCCCAGTTCTGCTTGGCTTCATTTGCTTAGGCTGCCTACTTGGATTGATCCATTTTATGATTGCTCTGGAAAGAACTTCTCTTCCATTTGAATCTTCCCCCTTCCTGTGCAGTTGATTTTGCTAGATACTGTACGCTGTTCCATCAATGAAAGGTTTCAAGTTGACTTACAGTATGTGTTAGATGTGTGCAGATTTGTGTTTTTAGGCTGCAACTCTATAATTGTTCAAGCAGTTCTGGGGACAACTCTAGGTTGGGCAAATCAAAGAAGCCCATCTCGAAGGATTTTGCTAGTTATGGTGAGCCAGAGGTGCCAGAATTGGATATTGGAAGACCAGAAGGCCAAGCCTCCAGCTGACTGAGGACCCAGGATCCTTAACCTGCCCATGAAAACAGGCTGGATATACAAACCCTGGGAAGGCTACCAGTCAGTGTCAGGTTGCAGGACCAGACTCTTGCTGGTTCCTTACCCAGTACAACCCATGGAGTACTGGACTCCCCTTGCTTGACTCTAACACATCGGGACTGCCTTGGCCCTCGACTGGCTTTTGACATTATCTTTAGATTTTAGTAGAAGTCTACTTGCCATCACTTGGACTGTTTTACTCCTGATTCTGGGCTTGTTAGGTTTTCCTGCTTGTACCTCATCTTTGGAAGCATGAGTTTTGGGCAGCAGTGTTAAAATGTACCTTATATTTGGTCATTGCCAAGATCTAACAGAATCCTAGTTCTTAAAGATTGAGCAGAGAGGATTGGAAGAGTCCATCAGGAGTGGCCACCAAGAGAGTTGTATTGTATGTAGAGATGGGCACGAAACGCCAAAACGGCGCTTCATTTTGTTATTCGTTGCTCCGCCCCCCCCATTTCGTTTTGTTTAATACAAAACAATTTTTATAAAAATATTTGTTTTGTATTTCGTTTGTTTTGTTTTTCTTTTTAATCTTTTTGTTTCTTTTTTTCTGGCCAGGCGCAGCCGAGGGACACATTTGGGGGGTAGGGTTTTAAATAGTCCCTATTGTGGGCCTTTTTTTTTTACAGCTGAGAACCGCTGGCTTGGAGCCAGCGCTTCCCAGCTGAGAGGCGCTAGTACCTCTGCTTTTTTGTTTTATTTCCCCGGCCAGGGAAACTGGCTGGCCCATTCGGGAGGGCCAGAAAGGAAGCACGCAGGCAAGGGGAAGGGGAAGGGGAAGGGGAAGGGAAGGGAGCCAGACCACTCAGCCAGTGAAACAGAGAGTGGAGGGGAAGCTGGCCCACTGCCATGCTCTCCTTACCTGGGGCGTGCCTCCTCCTCCTCACCCTTGCCGCCAGAGAGACGGAGATCCCCCCCTCTCTGTCTCTCACACACACACCCCTCCGGCTCAGGGCGAGTGAGGGCGGTGACCGGTGGCGCTTCCCTGGATCCTGGCTCTCTCACTCTCGCTCCTCCCTCTCCGGGGCAGCGGTGGTGGCAGGAGGAGGAGGAGGAGGAGGAGGAGGAGGAGGAGGAGGAGCTGCCGTGGGGGGCAGATAGGCTCCAGGCGCCGGTGAAGGAGCCCATGCTGCGGGAAAGGCAAGAGAGGTGGGAACGCCCCACCGCTGCACACAGCAAGCGAGAGCGAGAGGGGGCGGCGTGGAGGGAGCCGGGGGCGGATGAGGGGCATCGTGCCGGCGAGCAAGAGAGAAGTTTCCAGTCGCCCCATGCGGGCTCCCCATCAGCTTCCTCCTCTGCCTCTGTGCCTGCCCACGCCAACGGGATGGCAAGGGCGGACCGAAGACCCCCCCCCCATGGAGGAAGTTGGTGGCCCTGGAGCTGCCGCCTGCCCGCCTGGTCCTGGCTTGGCTGGGGGTCTCCAGGGGGGATGCAGGTTTTTAATTTTGAATGTTTTTGGTTTTTTATTATTATTTTAAATAGTCCCTGTTGCATGGCTTTTTTCCTCTTTTTTATTTTTACAGCTGAGAAGCGCTAGTACCTCTGTTGTTGTTTTTTATTCCCCCCTGGCCTGGCCCAGGAGGACAAGGTACACCAGAACAAAAAATGAAGCAAACAAAATGGAAATTTCCATTTTGTTTTGTTCCGTTTTTCTTTGATGGGTCCCTTCGTTATTTGTTTTGTTCCCTAATGAAATGAATAACGATTAACGAAACGAATTAAAAATTCATTTTGTGCCCATCTCTAATTGTATGTGTATGCGAGTTTCTTGGGTAGGAGCACTATTATTATAGTGTTCACATCGTAGTGGGGAAAGAGACCTCTTATTTGAGACAGTCCTCTGAGTGTACTATTTTAGAAGGCTTGAGGGTATATAATATTTTCATTGAGTCTTTTTATATTTTCTATTTGCAATGTGAGGACCTGGTGGTTCTCTGTGTTTTGATCCAAGATAGCACACCTTGTCTTTCCCTGGAAAACAACCATAATAAAGCATTTGGGTGATAACCCAACCCTTAAAACTACCTCAACAAGTTTATCTGGGCTTCAGTTTATTGATCCAGATATTGTTGTGTTTTTTATCTGTACATCAGATCCACAAATGCAATGGTAATCATCCTGAACCGCACTGAAGGACATTGTTGCATAATGTTTCTCACAGTATTTTTGACCTGAACATTATTTCACTGTATTGAAAGCTATGCGCTAATTGAACTTTGCTGTCTCTCCCGTAGCCCTAGAGCAATGGCAGGCCATGGTGTTTCAAGGCAGAGCACAATCCTTCTTTGTCTTACTTACTGGAACCCACAAGGGTCATGTGACTGAACATTTCCAGGTGATCGATATCAAGATGACATTTCAGAAGGGGGGAAAACCTGATTCCACACATTCTACAGAAAGGTAAATCTCTTCTATGTGCAGTCTGACACAGAACAGGGTTAGGAAATGAACAGTACTATTATAGACATCTTCCAAGCAAGGGCTGTGAGCTGCCAGGATAGTCAATATCCTTAGGCTCTGTTCCAGCACTTAGTGCCAAAGCACTGGCTAGCAAGAGCTTTTTTGCATCTCCTGCAACTATTTTGCTTATTGAAACCCTCCACGGGTTGCCTAAGATGGGGTCAGGAAGAAGAACTGACCTCAGATCCACTGCTGTTTATTTTTACAGCAGCGATTAATGGCAGAGGCCCCGGGATGAGTAAGGACAAACCAGCACGATAGTCTTGCAGTGGTGCAAAAGTCAGGCTCCTCTCTTCTCGGGCAACTCTGGGAGCTGAGGTGCTTAGCACCTGGGGATCACAAATGTTAGCTCTCTCAGCAGATGACATTTACCAGGGCTCCTTGGGGCAGCCATCACCATTCACTACTAAAACAAATACGGGTGTGGTTGTGTGTAGACATATCACATAGGTAAGAACATTGTTTTGTGATGTTGGCAAAAATAAAGTGGGCAGGAGGAAGCAAAATACTGTGGTAGTTTAAAATACTAACAGATTTATTTCAGGGTGAGCCTTTATGGATCAAAATCCATTTCTTCAGTTTCTGAAGATATTTGAGTATGTAGAAAGCCACTGTAGTATAATGGTTAGTGTTGCTGTTTCTCTTGCTACTTCTTTTGTTCCATTTCATTATCTTTATTTTTAGCTTCCTTATAAAAACAATGTATAATTAAAACCATCAGTCTTTGGGTATTAAAGAACAACAACCCGGATGTCTCGAAAAATTATTTTCTAGAATCTTGTAGTGCAAGACTTTTCCCATGATTTTTATTCTTCTCAGCAACCAAGCTGTGAGAGTCATTAGTCATTATGCCCCTTTTCGCATGGACAGGCCAACAATGTAGATAAATGTTCTCTGGTTTCCTCTAGCAGCCAGTTCTGATATCATACCTTGAAAATGGGTTTTTGTTTGTGTTTTAAAAGAGAGAGAAAAAACTAAGGGCGCTTTTACATGACCCCTAAAATCCGAGGCAAAGGGCTCCCAGATCTGGAGCTTAAAATTGTCTTCCCAACAGCTCTGGATTTTAAAACAAATTAAGTGCGACCACACCCACCTAAGTGCGTCCCAGTGCATTTTCCAAGTACCTGGTCTCTGAAGGTGAAAAATTTCTGATGCGGCTGTAAAGCAGTGAGTGCCGGGCTCTCCTCGCCTTGTGTTTGTTTTTTTCTGCCCCCCGCCCCTTTAAGAGACTGGAAGAGACTGGAATGCTTCCAGGGGCAGCTCCCAACGGCAGAGCGGAGGTGAGCCTGCATTTTTTCTCCCTTTTTTTTCCCCTCCCCTCACGCTGACAGGAGCAAGGAAGTGCGGAGGGGTGGGAACACAGGAAGAGCGACAAACCCCCAAGATCTCTGGTCTGAATTTAAGTTACCAGCGGATCTTAGGGGTCCTGCACAAGTGCCCTAAATTGTATTTTCCTTGTCAGGACTGGCAGGAAAACTGGGTAAAAGACAAAAACTCCCTCTCAGATTCCTCTAAGAATGTCTTAAAATGAATTTAAAATAACTTTTGAAAGTATCTAGCTATTGCTTCTTATATTTATTCAACTTGAGTGCTATTCACTACAAATACAACTAGTTTTGTAACTAGCAGTTGAATTATTTGTTACCTCAATATAAATAATGGCTGGTAACTATGTTACTTGTGAAAAGTTACTTCCAAGTTCAGCCCACTGCTGGAGGAGCACAAGCCTTCTGCATTACTGCTGCTCTAATAGGGAATGAACACAGAGAGGGACAATAATAGGTATTGATGGATGAAAGAGAGAATCAGGAAATAGGATGCAGAGAGAAAGAAGCCACAGCAAAAGAAAGGGTATCAAAAGAAAGAAAAAAGATGCCAACCATGGGGCTATTGTCAGACAGAAAAACTGTGAAAGCAGGGCGAGTATGGGATAATTCTAGCTGAGTGTAGTTAGAAAACATGGCAGACTGAAAATGGTGGTTGTAAAGAGATGAATAATGGTATTTTACACCCGTTAAAATAAATATAATAAAAACACATCCCCTTATGCTGGGGGTGTAAGAAAGAGAAAGTGACATATATGCATATATGGTGGTCTTGCAAAAAAAGAAAGAATGGAGTTTGATTTTAAATGCATAAAATAGAAAACATAATGGGAATGGAGATACAATTACAGTGGTACCTTGTATAAAGGAATTAATTCATTCCAAATGAAATTCTGTTAAGCAAATTTTCCTTTATACAAATTTCCCATAGGAATGCATTGAAAATGAAGTAATCCCTAATTGTGACTATCTCTAGAATTTTTTATGTTGTACAGATTTTCTTATACAAATCATTTGTTATACAAGGGTCCACTGTATCTCCATGGACTGCTTTACTGAACAATGCTTTACTGTGAATGGCAAATATAAAGAGAGGGGGGAAAAGAGATAATTATTTTAATGATAACTGTGGCGAGGCTGTGCGAAGAACTGGAAATCAGATCAACATGAAAGAATGGTATACAAAAATGAAAAACGTGGCACTAAATGATAAATTGACTTGTGATATGAAAAATACAAGAAATATGTTAAAGAATAATGATTTTAGGGATATGTGGAATCCAGTTCTAGAACATCACCTGACTAAAGGGAGGGGGTATATATGACAAAAAGAAGATCCATTGTATTTCTGGAGAGACATGGGGTGGCATGAATTGGAACCTAGTCCCAAATGGGACTATTGGAACCTAGTCCCAAAGAGGTGGTGGTGGAGGGAAACATAAAGTGCAAGATGATATAAGAAAAGTGTATTTAATAAGTGCAATATAGTGTATATTTTGATTTTTTTACTATTTTGTCTTGAGTTTATGTTCTTTCATAATATCTATATTTTAAAAAAAAGAATTAAGAAATTAATAATTATGTATCATCAGGTGAAGGCCAATTTATAGCAATCCTTGCAAAGATCTTCTAGGAATAAAGTACAGTAGGCCCCAGCATTCACAGGGTCAGTATCTGCAGATTATGTTATCCATGATGTGAAAATATTTAAAAAATTAAAGGGAAAAAAGTCCAGAAAAATTATTTTCACATGTATTACCAGTAATGGCAATTAGAGGGAGCCAGAGACCATTCTATGAATACATATGTTAGCAAAGAACACATATTGTACTTTCTGGTGCCTTCTAATGGCCAGTTCTGGTAATGCATGTTAAAATAATGTTATGGGGTTTTCCTCCTTTTACCATGAAATAAACAGTCTATGAATGTAGCATTTGCTATTATCTGTGGCTTTCAGTATCCACGGGGGAAGGACTTGGAACCAATCCCCAGCTTATATGGAGAACCTAGTATACTTAGACATGGTGTATCTTTTCTTCTGGTAGCATTTCTGGACAGTGTAGCTTGGGCCAAAGCTACACATCCCGACTCTTCTCCTGGGAGATGGAGGAGAGGGTTTAGGGGGACCAAACTCCCTGCCAGGCACTGCAGCTTACAAGAGCCTCATGGTGCAGTGGTGAAATTGCTATATTGCAGCCAAAACTCTGCTCAGGCCCCAGGGTTCGATCCCAGGTAGTCCGCTCAGCCTTCCATCATTCCAAGGCTGGTAAACATGTTGTTTTAATTTTTAATAGTTTCATTCACAATCCACTTAAAATAACACATACCACCTAATGTAACTTGTTGGACATAATACGGAGGAACACAACAAATCAAACATTTTTAAACTATTCAACAGTCCAATCCATATTCTGATATATTCAATTGGGTTTTTTCTATAAGATCTGTGGTCAGTACAGGTTGCCGTCTTTTCAGGAAATTATTGTGTTTTATCTCTCCCCTGTATAGTTTGAACCTACTAGTCAGTTTCTCCATAACTGCTACTTCCCATATTCTGTTAATAAATGTTGTGAGTGAGAGATTCTGGACATATTTCCAATCCTGAGTAATTTCCATTCTAGCCATGCCCATGAGAATTGCTATTAACTCTTTATTAGCTAGTTTTTCATTTCCCCCAGTAAATAATGAAAATAATAACATTTCATTTGGAACTATTATCTGATTAGCTAGTTTCTCTAACCAGTTAATTACCATATTCTGGCGATGGTGTTGTAGTAGTCAGTATAATTAACTTGCAAACTGCCCAGAGAGTGCTTTAAGGGCTATGGGGCAGTTTATAAGTAGCTTTGTTTTGCTTTGTGTACTTTTACTGCATTAGACCAAACAAAGATGCAGATGCAGATATGGGGAGTGGGAAGCAAAACTAGTGGGGGGGGAGGGTTGGGGTTGGGTGTGGGGGAGAGGGGGAGAGATGGGGGAGAGAGAGGTACTATGAGATGGAGACAAAAAGATGGAGAACTTGGCAGAGCTGGGGTTAAAAAAATAGGGTTGGGCCAGATATCCCAACTAATTCATGGGGCCATTCCTCTGTTCAAAAGTGGGGGTATTGAGGAAGAGGTGTGGAGTTAAGAATGCCTTGAACCAGTGGTTCTCA